>CAJHQP010006445.1:0-38251 GCA_905132765.1 Moricandia arvensis | reverse complement strand
GACCATGGACGGACTCAAGAAGTAGGTTCTTGTTGCCCATAATAGCTATGCCTCCATTGAACGAGGTTGTTTCGGCGCATGCCGAGCGCTGGGCTACATTAGCTTGGTGAACATATCAGAAAATGTGTTCCACCACTTCTCTTTCTGTATGTATACCATCGATGGATATTCATGGACCTTAGTCCGTGGTGAGATCGAGTGGTCAAACGCTTCTGATGTATAACTCAGATGATGATGGATATATAGATAATACAATAAAGAAAAAGGGTCAAAACAGTTAATTTTTGAGTTCTAGAATAAACATTACCGTGCTTACTCTATACTCAATAATCCGTTAAGCTAGAAACTCTCTAGATACTAACATATTTTACATTTAGCATCATAGTTAGTTCTACTTGATCATATTCAATACTCACTTTTATTAAGCAACTTTCTCCATATACAAAAAAAGTATGCTCATTCCATATGCAAGATATATTTTATAGCTACTGTTACCGATTGTGTGCAGCGTTGATAGAAATGAATTTGTTCAGCTTCTTAGCTATATCCGGGTTTACGCGATTATATAAATGCTATGAAGTAGATTTTCCGCTAAGCGGGGAAGCTGAGGAAATGACAGTCTTCGTATTCTCACGAGAGCCACTTAGTAAAATTAGCTTTAATGAGTTCTTCTGTGTGGGTCCGCGGTTGCTCTCGTCTTCACTATTCCTCTCTCCTCTCTCATATTTTTCTCCCTTTACTCTGCCATATTAGGACCCCTAAAGACATATCAATCTTGGATTTCTCTTTTTCTGCCTTCTCTCTTCTGGGTGTCGTTCTCTGTCTATTTCACATCTTCGCACCCGCGTATTGATTCTCATCTCTGGTTCTCCCATCTCTTCTCTCGATTCTCTATCTTCCGCCTCGATTCTCATCTCCCGCCTCGATTCTCATCTCGCCATCAAATTCTCATCACCTTCTCCTTCATTCATGTTTCTCCGGCAGCTCCGAGTTGCAACTACCTCTGGCTATATTGCTCTAGGTATAGGCAAGTACACATTTCCTACATCTCTGTCCGCGATCGTTATATCTGAAACTCGAAGTTTTTTTTATATTTTTCTTAAATTTTTCTGGCTATGCTTTTGATACCTGTTTGGTTGCTTGATGCTCTGAATATTTTGCTTCATATTTTTCTTTTGTTGGTATCGTCTTCAGCTCTGATGCTTTTGTGGCTATTCATTTACATGCTCTGGACTTACATTGTGCTTAGCATTGTTCTAGAGTTTCAGTATTTCGTTACCAAAGGTCTTCAACTTAGATTCGAACACAATTAAGGAATAACACGTTGGACATCCTAAGAGCAGTAATTGAGCTTCAGTCGTATATTTACACTCATGTTTCTTTTTGGATGAATTTACTGATCTTACCCATGACTACAAAATATTTTTATTTCTACATTTTGAGTTTGTCTAATGGCAGCATGTGATCTTGAATATGAGAATCAGGCGTCAACGTTTGTCCGGGAATGTGGTTATCAGCATGAGAGGCGCGTTGATGTGTACTCTTGGTATGTCCGTCGTATACTGACTGCCCGAACACTAGTTCGAACATATCCAGCAAGTGTGGTAGTTGATCATCTTGTTTACTCCGGGCTAGAGGTAATGGAGGAGGGTTATACAGAAGCGGGCTGATTGGTATCCTACTATTGGAGAGTTAAATCGCAGAGGTTGCTGATGAACAGCAATGAAGTGAGTGGAATAATGATGATCTATGTGGGTTGTTCAGAGGCTGCTGAAGTGTGGGTTTTGATGGAAGAGTTGCTGGTATGGGGTAATCTATCTGATTGTGGAGAGGAGAGGACAAGAAACGAAGGAGAGATTTTCTCGCAAAGCTCTTATGCGGTGTGATCGTTGTATAACACCATTGTGCACGAGTGTCAAGCATATCGCAAGTATCGGCATACAATCGTGGCTTGCGTTCGAGTGGTCTAGGATTTGAAGTCACTCAGGATCCGCTGATGGTCTGACAAGACTTCAATTGATTTGCTAGTATGAGCTTTCGCACGCAGACATGTTACTCCTGAAGAAGTGTTCCTTGCTACACTCTATAATGTAGCGTCGATAGAACGCTTACTTCGCACAATACCTATCTTTGAGTATACATGGGCTTACGAGAAGACTATGCCTGATGTCAACTTACTGCTGCTGCTCCATTACACAAACTGAGCGCTTTCTAAAGAAGCTCGATAACGATTGTCGTCTAAATCGCAAGCTTCGAAGGTGGAAGACACTCCCAATTTGATCTAAACAAAAGCGCCGTGAATATTACACTGGAAGGACATTTGAGTAGTCCTCCAGGTCAAGTAAAGATCTACTTACATGGTTCCTAATAATCCCTATAATACCATACGGACTGCATATATAAAGTCGGACAGTTTGCGACCGGTCTCGGTAAGAAACTGGCACGGATATTTGCATGGAGTTCGTCATTATCACAATATACGTTATGTTGATGCAAGGCTACGCTATACTCTGGTGTGCAGATAAGCTGACATGGGATCATATCGAAAAGTGAAATACCTCTATATGCTGTTCTAGAGATCAAGGAACTCTGAGTGCACTTTCAACATGAAGGTGGATTCAATCCATTCACAGTGAAGAACTCGATGTAGTATGTTGCTGGCCTGATCTCGGTCTGAATGTTAACTACAACTGTACACTCCGATCCGTGTATGCGAAAGGAGAACATCAGCTTTCATTTGCTGATTACGCTGGTGGCCGCTACTCATCAAGCCTGGTCATTTGCTTGATTGGTTCGGTCGTTCTGTTTTTCCACTCTTCTCTTGCCTTCCTCCCTGTTGTTGTTCTCCAGCATAGATGTGTAATTTAGAACGCTAATCGACGACTTTAGAACTCTGTGGAGCATTGGAGAGGTAACATAACACGCTCTAACTCGATCAACTTTTACACTAAAAAGCGATGCGCTTTGGACAATCAGCGATTTTCCAGCTTATTGTGGGAATGCTAGCAGGCCCTGTTATAAGTAATATGGCGGCACGAGGAATGGCACCTCCTGGTTCTCGTTGATAGTGCGAAGAAATACAGAGGAGCTGTGGATCCATCTCTGGAAGCAGAAGCTCGGCGCTTGGTCGGAACGCACGCTCCACTTTGAAAGATTGGATGTACCCGTTTGAAGGTTAGGATATATATGATATTTTTGATTCATTATGTTACACTAAAATTCAAACTGACATTGCTTAATTTGATATCAGGTACATGAAAGTCCTAAAAGACTTTGTAGAGATCCTGGCAAACCAGAGGGGCTGCATAGCTGAGTGCTACCTGGCGGAGGAGGGATGTATCCGGTTTTGTAGTGAGTTCCTGAAGAATAACATACTATTAATGGGTCTTAAGATAGAAGGAATAGAAACAAGAAGTATGGGAACAATTCTGATCTTTACAGTGGCCGTCAATAACCACTGCTAATTGTCAGGTAAGCTTACTCACTGAACGGAAGAGAGAATTAGCTCATCTTGAGCTACTCAATCATGAACACTGGGCTCTGGCCGTAACCTTTATAGTTACGAGGTGAGAGTAGTGGATGTTCATTGACAAGTAGGTCTTTTGAGTTGTTTCACACACATCCAACAACGTTTTTCTAAGGTTATTCTCTTATTGTTTTGATCTTGCCTACTCAAGTTCTGAGCGATGCTACTTAGGATCCAACTCTTTTTACAATACTACATGATGGAGTATGTGTGTCCTGGTCGATGATGCATCCAACGTTTATGGAGTTTCTATTACTTAAGATTATTTTGCACATCGCTGCTAACGAGGAATGGTTACTGATTTACATTTACAATTCTCCTCTATATCTATTCTGCTCTACTGTATTATTTTCGTTGTGAAGGACTTGTTCTATTGTACTTTTTAAGCAGGTGCCTTTTGATTCTACAAAACATGCCGTATCCATCACTATTATAGTTTGGATAGTTTATGTGACATCGTCTTACACGTTGCGAGTATCATATACTAAGATTCATTGTAATTGGGCAGAGTTCAACAACAGTGTCAGTTGATTATGAAATAGTCCTCAGGAATGTGGAGGTACTATTATTGAAAGCTACAGCAGTTTTGTGGAGGAGCTAGTGCCATATAAAAGATCCACTAGTCAACAGGTGTAAACTTGTATCTTACTCGTACGCAGAGAGGATCAGACATCATTTGTGTGAAATCAGAGTCTCGTACAATGAATACTATCGTTCTCTGTTTCGAGAGTTAATAGGGCAGTTAAGGGTAACTGAGTAAAGATCGAAGATGTTTTACACCTTGTCGAACATGAATCCAATAGTCAAGCTCCTCTTGCTAGAGGACCCTTACAATTCTAGCATCTCAGTCTCGATAGCAAGTGTTTTATCTCGCTCAGAAGAAGATGAGGCAATAAGAACTTGGTAATAGTTGTCCATGAACAGGGTCCCTATCTAGAACGATACAGTCCACACAGATTCCATATGTAGGTAAGATCGTATATATTACGATTGTGCCAATTAGCAGTTGTCGGATGTATTTGTACTGGATGTTGACACTTGAGATGATACTTTGAGCAAATCGAAACAAACATCTGAATGAGTGTATGTATCGATGACATGTCGTTTTCGCACTCTATCTGACATTGAGAGGATGATAAATCATTGGGATCCATACTATATATTGTCTCATTTTGAGTTGTGTGATCTTTGCTCTGGACAATCTATGTACTAGCTTTGTCTGGTTGTTTCTTGTTTTTTGAGGCGCATAGTAGGGTGATGGTCATTCAGTGTTCTGTTAACGTATGACGCTGGACAGAATTGGTATTAATTACTTAGTGTGTCAGAGTAGTATTAAGATGGGACGTCTCAAAGTCAGAACGCACTAACACGTAGAATGCAGACTATAGGCTCAAAGAGCCAAGAGAGAGACGAAGATTAATTCGTTGAGTAACTAGTCCAACATCAGAAGAGAAAATCAGAAGAGTGCGAAGTAGAGATGGCACGCAAGAAGGACCAGGAAGACGAACGTGTGGAGGAACAAGAACAAGAAGAGAGAAACAGTAGAGAGGGAGAGAGAACAAACAACAGAGGAAGAGGAGCAGCTGCACCATAGAGAGAGCGCACATAAATGGCGGAACGAGGCTGAGAGCGAGAGAATAAAGAACATCACTTCATGGCAGACCTACAGGTAGGAAACCTCCACAGTAATGACGCAAGCGGTGGTCCAATCAATGATTTAAGAGAACCTACGCAAGATTCAATAAGGCCAAGAGCTTCATCGAATTGTTGGTGATATTTTCACTTTTATGGGAGAAGCTTATGCTGTGTATCAGTCAAGCTAATGCATCAATACTTCGGGTGCCAGTTCGGTATAAGGTGGACATAGTGCCTGTTACAGTAGAAAACATGAGAGACAACTAAACACTTAGTGAAGAAGTCGAAAGCAGTACATAGGAATCAGCCAAGGGAGAGTTCGAGAACAATGACAGCATGTATAATTTTTACGAGACAAACATTGATGTTATATGATTGTATTCGGTTGAATCAACTAACTCGGATAGTGCAGGAAAAGGAAGTGTTAAAGAGTTGATAGAGCCGACCACCAAAGGGTTGGCAGTTCTGGTCGTATGGAAGCGAGAGAGAATATTGATGTATATAAAGTAAATGAGGCTTGCTTCAATGTCAACCAAACACACCAATTTGATCTGAAATCAACCAGACACAAATTTCCTCATGACAAGAAGGTTTAACCGAGCTCAAACGCACACGTTCTCATGAAATTTGCGAAAGTACATAAACCGGGTTACTGTACATCTCCAAGAATACATAAACGAATATGTGCTTATCAATAATAATAAGCTTTGTGTTGGGATTTACGTGGTTCAAAGCAGTCGTACAGCGACAAATCACTCAACTGGAATAATGTGGTGTATGAGCAATAAGAATAACTACGCTGCAAAGTAGGTACCCTGTAGCCAATTTACTTCGATATATGAGTATCATGGCTGTTCTCGTTTGCTACTATATAGTACTCATTATAGCATTTATTTCGTATTGAACATTATTAGCAGAGGTGACAAACATAGATTTCCACAATAACGAGAAGGTCTATTTCCTCATATTGAACATGCGAGCTCGCTAGGTCGATGAGAGCTGTGATAACATGACACGTCGCAAAGGTCCTGCATCTATTTCGCATATCTGACGCTGAACGACTAGAGCTCACGCACAACGACATGTCAATATGAGCGTCCGATCGAATGGTTAAAGTTCTTGGTTGTCAGTGAAGTCTATCGACGAGCATTCGCTGGAGCACCTGCGCACATAACATGTCGCACAATACCGGAAATGTTGGTCATATTATGCATGCCGAAGAAAAATGCGTGGAACTAGGTCATGGGGCTCTGAATCATAGAAGCTAACTTGCCACTGGTCAAATGTTTGTTTTATTCTGGCAGTTACATATTAAGAGATGTACAGTTTAGTCAGTCATGAATATCTTGCGCCTATGGAGACTAACTATCTTAGTCTACACTTCGAATGTGCTTTGAGAGAGGTCAAGACGCAAAGTTCTCATCACAAAATGACAAATACTGACTGGATTTGTCTGCATGATAGTGTATAGGTATTGTTTGGGTGGAAGGGCGTTGGCAAGATCAGAGAGAGACCAAAGCATTTGGTTCACTGGTACTTCCCTCTAGGAAAACTATAAAGAAGTCTAAAGTTAATGAGCTGTATTGATTGAACGACTGAGACAAATGGGAATGATGATTGAATCCAATAGGATGCCTAACGATGGAGGTCATTTCCTCATAGTGATCACCGTTGTAGGGAATTTGCATTAACAATTCATTTTGATTCATGGCCTTGCTAGCAGTTGTCTTTCACAATCCACCAGAAGCAACAAGAGGGACAATCTTCCTCACGGGAGTACTGCACAGTATACAGTCTGGTTGGACTTCTAAGTCGCCTACTGATACCCAAGTGGCGACACGATAATGTGCAACATCAAGCATCGCAATTAAATACAAATATCATACTTAGAGGAGTCCTCTGCACGCCACGCTACCACTCTCTCTTCATTCTATATAGCTTGTGCCACATGGATCTACGAGTCGGGGTGTCACTCATCTTTAAATCCTGTGTCCTTTTTGATAATTTGGTGTGCATGTCTTAAATGTGAGTAAAATGTTGTTGTCAGCTTAAGCCATGAGGCACAGCGTACCAATGACAAGGACTGAGATAATGCCAAGATGATCGCGGAATTGATGGCACTTACTGTCGAGAGGACAGCACACGATATTGTTGCGAACCGGACGGTGATTTCACTCACGCACTCACATCACGACCAACTGCAAATGGTAGCTCAGCTGTGTGGTCTTCAGCGACCGACAGCAGCTCACAGTCGGGTTAGAAATGGCAGTGCTCGATGATGATCGAACGAGTATGAGAGAGGAAATCTGATGAAATATGGATGGTGTATTTCACAAAAGATGCACACGGTTCATCAATTGCGAGTGTGTTCCTAACTTGCAGAGATTGGATATCATTTCTAACGCTGCTGTACGTGAAGTACAACTGGTTTTCGTTTCTGCTGTAAAACCTGCAGAGGTAGGACTATATGAATAATTGTGCATACAGCACGAGATATCCACATTGTGCATGAATGTCTGATGGCGCACAATTGAATAACTTAAGCGTCCAGAACTTCACGGCTGAGATTGGATATTCACAGCTGAGGGCTAATGAAATCTCAGGGAGATAATTATTATTCCATCGTTTAATTCATGTACGTCTGAGAGGATCTTTATGATGGGTGTTTAGAGAGACGGCAGTAGGTAACTACTTATGTGTAATGAGAGAGCTTTTTGCCAACATTCTTGTCTTTCTTGCGAAAGCGTTACGTTTTGATATTTTTCGAAGTTTCTGACTCTCTTTATTTTACTATTACAAATCTTTAAATTGCAAAAATTCTTAGCCTCTCTAACATGCAGAAGGAATCACAATAAAAGAGCAAAGTAGAGAAGAAAACAGTTAGTAGGCATGAAGATCTAATAACATTCCATATAATATTGCTCATATAACTCGGTAAACTATATAAAATAATGAGGATATTATCTCTGAGTGCAGTAGGAAAAACCTTTTGAAGTATAGAACTTAACTCAATACCATTTACCACATATATTAAGCTACTGCTATTATAGGAAGAGTGAGAAGTCGATAGTACCAATGGCAGCAATGACTCGTCATATAATCAATCTCTGCTAAGCAAAAAATATAGAGCGTCGCTGTAGATCATTATCAACATATCAGCTAATTAACGCTATGTAAAACTCGAAGCATGTTCGCTATGCATCAGAAAGAAAAACGCTAGTGGACGGGGTACCTATGATGAGAATGTAGTACCAGCGATCGCTTAATATATACATATCCACAAACGCGACAAGCATACTAACCCGCGCTATCAAATGAGCATTTTCTCTCTGAGCCTATATTTCTTTTATCACCTACATTATATGGAAATTTCCGAACTTTTGATTGTAGTTTTGTCCTATAGCTCATATCTCCACCTGTAGCTTAAAGTCTTTAAGAAACTAAAGAAAAGATATCTAGTTGATGTGTCACTGCTCCTCTCTGTGGGAGTTTGACTCCCCTACAGTACTAACAACTGATCTCTCTTAACAAATACGTATTAAATTTGTGTTCTAGAGAATTAACGGGAGGTATTATCAATTGATAGTATACTGTTTCGGAATATTGATACTACTGCTAGAACAAATAAAACACACTCCATAGCAAATTCGTGGCGATGCCGGGGCGCATTGATCGGAGATTAGGAAGAATATCATAATCCGATTTAGTCCTTAGGATTTCATGTTTTACATTCAAGTTCTATTTATTCATTTTTTCTTTCTCACTAGGATGTTTCTGAGGTAGCACTACTGCTTAAAACGATCATGTGGCAATACAAGGAACAAGAATTACATTCTTCGAAAACCTAGTAACAGCAACAGATACTGATAGAGTGAAACAGCAACACAGAAAGACGAGATGGAGATATTCGGTATGCAATCGAGACGAAGCCAAACGCGGCATCCGTACCGACTCGTCTCTTATGGACAAAACCATCCTAACTTTCAAACTGAACTCATCAGTCGATATTAGCATATCTGATCGACGCGAGATGTGACACTTCATGCGAGCTGAGCGGATGTATCTCAATATTGTTACGAGATGTCAGTCGCGAGATCTCAACTGCTCAGAGGCAGAAAAGAGCATCTATGAATCGAGACGAATTGATGACACTCACCATCAGGAATCGAACGACACATCTATGCACTCGCCCACGCGACTCGCACTCAGTCACGCTATTTGGCAGCAGATGTTGGCTCGAAGCATGGATTGCGCACTAATTGGAGAGTAGTGGTTCATGAATGATTATATATATGGTGGACTTGATACTGGACCTGAGACAGAGGTACCACAGCTAGTCGTAATTTCAGCTCGAGGTCCATAAATAGAATAAGACAATCCAAAGCTGCTGTTCAAGTTCCCTGGATGTAGAGAACCAGAACACGACGCTACGAACACTTAAAAACTGTCACACACGTGAAGGCTAACTCGCAAGCTCGTCTCGTAGAAGACGTCTGCTCCATACTTCTACCATACTCTGCGTTCAGCCACACCGTCGAAGGCACGTAAACCACGTCTCCATCAAATCGGCCTCAATCCAATTTTCTCTATAGGGAGAAACGATTTGAGATCATAGCCCGTAGTCGCGCGGACTTGTAGCGCATGAGATCTGCTTACCATGCGGCTGACCGACATTGTAGCACCCTATAGGAGGAGGGAGGATGCTGAGAAGCAATATTGTCGAGAAATCTGAGTGACTGAGCTATTGAAGAGGCAATAGGAGGTCCCTGAGGACTATACCGTGTTATGTAAGCTCCTGCAATGTAACCTCATTTTGCTGATATGAGCACTCTCATATTAAGGCCTATAGCAACAATATACGCTTTCGTCTCGACACAGTATTCTTATGGTGAGCAATGCGAGAGTCAAAGATCCTGAGGGCAAGATTGCTACTTTTTCATCAACGAACGCTGTCTCAGAGGTTTTTTTCAGCACACTCCATCGGAGTATTCATCATTCAAGTACATACCAGAGAGCTACTGTCCATCATCATGGGTTTCAACGAAGTTTTAATTATCTCCTCCCGACCAGCTCAAGCAACCTTAGACTTCTCGAGAGAGAGGTATCAATAGCTGATTGGTCTCTATATGACGCACAGTCTGATGTGTACGAGAAATTTTCGCAGCCAGGAGCCATATTAACGAAGCTACGAATATTGTTTAGAGAATCACGCGTCACTCTATTGCTCAAATACATAAGAACGACATATTTTGATGAAGAGGAAATCAAGTCACATCCAAATGTGTGCGTGTACGATGCATATGAAGAACGCGATAAACGGCAAGAGTGGATTACGTATGTATTAGAAATTCTCATGAAGTCAAGTTACTTCGCTAGAATAGAAGCAAGTGTGAGTCATGGGAAGATAGAGACTACAAGAAGACACGATAGTGATTACTTTGATGGGAAAATCGGTTTCTTCTAGAGATATGGACTGCCATATCGTAGTCAACAAGAAAGACACTATGGTGACTAAGACTCGATAATGACAGGAGATAACGTAGATCCAGAGTTCGACAAGCGAAAGGCCCCCTACGAAACATCGAATACTCGACACTTATGGACTCGCTCCTACCAGACACCTTCTCTATGAAGGGCCGGGTATATATGTACATTCCTTTAATTCTGTGATTGCCTCAGGAAGATGTGTAAGATTGAGAAGTCAAAATGGTTGACAGAGTTAGAGGGAATAGCATACAGTGTTGTGATGACTTTTAATGGCAAAGATAGTCTGCGTTTGTACCTCTTGACCCTTAATCCAAGTTGAACAATCTCAAGCAGCCCATGTGACTGATATATCTCTGGGGAATCAAGGTGATGCAACAAGTGAGACCACTGGAGACTCATGGAGAAGCCTGATTAAGGAGAAAATAGAGCTGGACAAAATCCACATCAAATGCAATTGATTGATGATGATTTGGGGCAGGGAAGTCAAGATGAGAGATGTCCCCGGATCAGCGATTTTAGTGGGTGGAAATATTCATATTTCAATCTGAAATTTTTTCTTTTCGTTCCTATTCTCAAAACGATCGAAACCACGAGCGCCATCCAGCGAGCATGGGTGTCCATTGGAGATAGAGAGGGGCGAGAGCACGTACGTGAATTCTAGTGGGAATATTTGAGAGGTTTACCCGCATCTTATTGTAATGGAATCACGCACACCGCGCACTCTGAGATGCAATGTCGAGGTCGATCATCCAATTTGTGATGCAGTTATATAAGCGAGATACGACTCAGAGAAGCGTGTAACTCAAGCCAAACCGATCAATGCGATTAGAATCATCCTCCACAATCTTATATGACTACGTAATAACCTCAACGATGTCAGAGTCTTAATATATTATGTGCAGACACACACCAGACTAGTTAGCATTATATCTGAAGAGATAATTATCATACACTATTTCGAAGATAGGATATGATGTAATCTTGATAGAGAAACTCGTGGACAGTCTAAAGAGGAGGTCAAAGATCCCTTAAAGCATCAACTGGCGGAGAACTCAAGAAAAGCGCGAGATGGACGCGAGCAGTGAGGTCCAAAAAGCATTGTTGACTAAGTGATCTCCTCTAGTATATTTACCTCGTGTTGGAGTGAGAGGCTTAGGTTATTCATCACGAGATTCTCTAGAGTGGAGATTTTTTATGGAATAACTTAGAGGGTTAGATACAAGATTTGATAGATTATAGCGAGATAAGTGGTTAGCAATCATATCACAATCGTGCAGAAAGGTCAAGAAAGTGATAAAAAGCTATGTATGGCATTGTCTGAAGAAGAAAAGTGATCCTGGAAAATCCGTGGTTCCATGCTTCATCAAAGGAAACAAATATCCCAACGGCCTTTTGTGACACTGAATCATTAGTGAGCATTATGCCAAAGTCTATGGCAGAGGAGCTGAGCCTGAAAGTGGAACCCTCCAAAAATTCTTTCATATTCGTATACTCCTCAAGAGTGAACTCAAGAGGGATGATAAAAGATGTTCCAGTGCAAATCAACAATACCTTAGTCCTATTAAACTTCCAAGTGATGGACATCATGATAGATTGGAACTCTTCGCTACTACTTGGGAAAGCATTCATGGCCACTGTGGGAGTTATATGCGATATGAAGTTAAACATGTTGTATCTATCTCTAATTGATCAAAATATTTCTTATGAACCTGTTAAGAATAAGAACAAAGCTACTATGATTTAATTGTCTAATGATGAAGAGTTTGTGGCCACATGCTTCAGCGATTACGAGTTGAATGAGGAATCAGAAGAAGGAGCATCGGTCGATACCCAACCCAGACCATCGATCGACAGGGTTGCAGTTCAACAATCGATCGACAGGGTTGCAGTTCAACAATCGATCGACAACCACCCTTATATATTGATCGACACTCACACTTCAGAACCAATCAATACCTTACGATGCAGATATCAATTACAACCCAACCAACCTTGAGTACGACGAAGATTACAGAGAAGAAAAGATGATCGAACACCGAGGGATATGGAAGAGGCTGGTGTTTTTCATGTTTCCCATTAACTTCGGAAATCGACATCGATCGACGGTAATCATACACCATCGATCGATACTGGGAATGAAGCAGAGACCAACTAGATTCAGCAGCAGAACGCGAAAGGGAATATGGTTATCTACAACCAGATGAATTCGGTATTATGAGAGATCCAGATGGTCACGCAAGAGCTATGGATGGCAGAATTCTACATGTCACGTAGGAAGATGTGGCAGATATACCTGCGATGGCCAATGGAGCTGGAAAACCTTTTTGGCCACTAGTCTAATCTAGCATCGATCGACGGTCACCATAAACCATCGATCGACACCCATCAGACTTACCAAGGATACGGTGAAGCTTACGAAGAATTACAATGCAGATTACAGAGAGGAAGAAACTGATTGAGTCTTGCAGCCTACCACTGGAAGAAGCTGGCTGGGTAATGAATGCGAAAGCAGATAATTGAGCATCGATTGATGGCATATCTTGGCCATCGAACGACATCAAACAAAAACCAGAACCAGAACAAGAACAAAAGATGCAGATAATGGCTATCTCAGACGAGATGAGTTTGGAATTTTCAGAGATACAGAAGGACGTGCACAAGATCTTTATGGAGAACTCTAAACATACCAAAGGAGGATGTAGCTGATTCCCTGTTTATGGCAAATGGATCAGGAAATTTATTTGGACAACAGCCATCGATCGACGCACGTGTACACACATCGATCGACAGCGAGGAACATAAGAACTATTCTAGGAGTAAACCAGTTTTGTACCTCTGATCCTTTTGGTTCAGGAAATCCACAATCTGTAGATTGGATAAACCAACTACTGATAAACGGTCGCATAGAGCATCGATATATAGCTTATGATGCAAACGGCAGAAGCATTTTCTACTGGGGAAAGAAAGACGAGTATGGCATCTACAGAGATGAGAACGGCAATGCACGAACTACAGATGGAAGAGTTGTTAATGTGCAAGAAGAAGATATCAAGGCAGTTCTAGAAATAGCTACTATGTTTTAGTACAACTACATATGTTTACATGAACATGCAGCAAAGATCACTATGTCTATGAAGAAGCAGGAAACATATAAGAGAGCAGAGATTGACGCCATCGTGCATGAGATCTACAAAGCTCAAGAGATGTCACTGGATGATTTCTACAAGAGGCGTGATGATGTCTACTATCATATAGACAAGTGCCTCACCGGTTTGACTACACGCATGCATGAGATGAAGAAAGATTTGGATATTGTTCAAAGACAGTGTGTGATTGGAGAAAACAGAGTGAGATCGATCGATGGCAGCATCTTGCCATCGATCAATACTGAGTTCGACAGACAAAAGTCTGTAGCATAGAAAAAATTAGAAGACATGTTCAATGGGATTGCTTTTTCTCAGAGCCTGATGAAGGAAGATATTTCTTAAAATTGGAGGATATATCTTAGACTACAACTTTCAGTCTTAGAATGCTACAACAAAATATTGAGAATCTACAAAGGAGAATGCATTCAGTGGAGGTTACTAAGGAGATCATAAAGAATGAGAAAGCTAGAGGAGGTGAAGCAATGAGAAGCTTCGTCAATACATGGTTTCAGAAGAGCAAAGAAGATGTAGACACTTGTTTTCCAAGTGTTGATTCACCTCCATTCTAATCAGAAAGTTCAATACGTCGAGCTTAAGACTATAACCAAGCGCTGAGTGAGAGGCAACCCACTGCTTAGTAAGTTGTTATTTAGTTTTTACTTATACTACTATTTATTTTGAGTTTTATTTTATTTTTACAGACTATTTGAGTCTACCATTGATCGACACCATAGAGGCACAATCGGTCGACGTTATATCGCGACCATCGATCTACCAAACCTGCCTACCATCGATCAAATATCTCTTACATAGAGAGGTATCGAGTTCTATAGTTAAGCTATTTACTTATGAGTTACCTTTTCCTAACCAATCCACGGCGGATTACATTGGGGACAGTGTAATTTAAGTCTAGGGGAGCTTCACTAATGCTATTTATTTGTTTTGACTTATATATATATATATATATATATATATATATATATATATATATATATATATATATATATATATATATATATATATATATATTTAAGTTTTTCAAAAAGTTTTATTGAGTCAAGAAGAGGACTGTGATCAAGATTTATTATTGACTAACCACACTTTAGCACCATTCTTAGAAGGTTGTTTGCAGAGATTACTAGAGATACCAAAGTGGATCATTATGACAATATATCACACATCCTTAGAAAGTTTGAAGGAACCGAAGCTGATTTCCAACAATAATCCTGATATTATTTACTTGCTTTGGGATTTGGTATACACTAGATTGGATTCCTTCTGCAAGTCTGGAAGGTAAAAGTTTGTGTGCTTCTAATTCCCCTCTCTCTCCCCTTCAGATAAAAAAAGGAATTGAACAGGATTTTGTGGCTACAACCATTAAAGCTTGATTCATATGATCCTAGAAAGAGGTAAAGGTCAAAAAGAAGTGAACATGATCTGGTGGCAAAAACCATTAGGGCTTGATTCATGGAAGCATATCCAAATATCTCAGTCAATTAAAAAATAAATGATACCCTCAAAAGAAGGGAGACATTGACTAAGAAGAAGTGAGAAGAGAGAGAGGAAAGAGATCAGAGGAGACTACCTGTGTGTTCAGATACTTGTAGAGGTAAGAGCCCATATGTCCTTTGATTGATACTCCCAAGGTAAAACCAGCACTTTTATTTGATGCAAAGAAATGAAATTAGTAGAGGGGCGAGTGAGACTAGTATTCGCTAAGTTGTTGGTAGAATGGATTTGGATGCTATACTAGGATAGGGTATACAAAGTTTCTCTGTGATTGACTTGATAGGATGTGGTTTCAATAAAGAAGGGTGAAATTTATATTTAGACATTATGTGAGTCTTTGTTTTTCAAAACTTCTTTCGCAGACTTATTTGCTTGAGGACAAGAAAAACTTAAGTCTGGGGGAGTTGATATAGCCTATTTATTACCAGTTTTAGCCCATATTATAGGCTCTATTTAGGGTCTATTATATGTGTCTAGGCTATGTTTTGAGGTATTTACAGGTCCAGGTACGTTTTACAGATATATGGAGATACTTGGAGTTTTTGGAGCTATTAGAGGGGAATAATTTGTAGCTTATCTTTGAGAGAGTCGAAGTACAAGACTGTTGTCGATCGACGGCACAACCTTTTCATCGACCGATGGTACAAAACCAAGATCGATCGATGCTGCACACGTGACATCAATCGATGACCAATTCACAGACAGCCAATTTCAAGCTCAAGTTAGAGACAAGACACAAGATTACAAAATTACCCCTAGACGAGCTTTGACCTAGATTTTAGGTTTTTATATTTAGACTTTATGTATGACACCAGAAAGTGCATGTGCGAGAGGTGTGTGTGTGTGTGTGTGTGTGTGTGTGTGAGAGTGCAGGGGTTCACAAGCACTCTATAGTTTTAGGGTTTTTAAGGAGAAGATTCATAACTCCTTAGGGAGACTTGTATTGGAACCCCAATATTTTATCTATGCATTATATTCAGAATATTGTTCTTACATTAATGATGTCTGAGTAGTTATCAACTAGATTTATGGTTGAGTGCTAGCAATCATGGATTAGCCCACAAGTAGGATTGCTAGGTTAAGTTAATATCCATCACTTGAGCTGTGTTTAATGCTTGCATTCTATAGTAGCTTAGTCTTTAGAAATAAGAAATCTATTGTGTTTCATTGCTCTCTGTTGATTCAATCCCTAAGTACTACACCTGATCTCTCTTGGCAAGAGTATTGTTTTGTGTGTTAGGATTAAGGGTTAATTTGATAGTTAATTGTTTAGGATATTTATACCCTGCTAGAACAATAAACACACCATGTCAATGACTTCTCAGTATATGGTCCAAATTTCAAAACATGTCTCGATAACCTGTGTAAGGTATTAGCTAGATGCGAAGAGAAAAATCTGGTTTTGAACTGGGAATAATGCCATTTTATGGTTAACTGCGGGATTGTCTTGGGACACAAGGTTTCAGCAGCCGGAATTGAGGTAGACAAGGCAAGGATTGAAGTAATGACTGGACTGCCACCACCATTAATGTCAAGGACATTAGAAATTTTCTAGGACATGTTGGATTCTATCGGCGATTCATAAAAGATTTTATCAAAATTGCTAGACCCGTTATTGCACTCCTGTGCCAAGAGGTGAAATTTGATTTTACACCTGAATGTCTCGAAGCCTTTAAATAAATAAAATGAGCGCTCATATCTGCCCCTATTGTCGAAGAACGAGACTGGGACCTACCCTTCGAGATTATGTGCGACGCCAGCAATTTCGCTGTAGGCGCAATACTTGGGCAAAAGAAAGACAAAAATCTACATGCTATATACTACGCCAGTGGAACTCTAGACGATGCACAACGTAATTATGCGACATCAAAAAAGAGTTATTGGCTGTGGTATTCACCTTAGAAAAATTCCGATCCTATCTAGTCGGTTCAAAAGTAGTTATTCACACCGACCACGCGACATTGGAATACTTAATGAAAAAAGGACGCTAAGCCGAGACTTACTACAATGGATTATACTTCTCCAAGAATTTGATATAGAAGTAAAAGATAAGAAAGGAGTGGAAAACGAACTCACAGATCACTTATCACGAATAAGAATAGATGACGACATCCTATAGATGATTTCTTACCCACATAAAATATCTACTTAAAAAATCAACTTTCGTTGGTAGAGTAAGTTCAGCACATCAAATGGAATCGATCCGATAACATGCTAAGTCCATCGAACGATTATAGCCGTAAATCATCGATCGATTTTGTTCATACACCATCGACCGACGATACATTTGAGAAGGACGATGAAATAATCGTTCCAATAGATATCAACGTCAGTTGTAATCCTTCAATTCCAAATAATGATTCTCCCGGAGGTAGAAGTTTAAGTCGGGGGGTGTGTGCACTGAACACCACTGATAGACCTTGGTATGCAGATATAGTAAACTATCTTGCGGCCGAAGTAGAACCAACTCTTTAAAGGATATCATAAAAAGAAAAAATTGAGAGAAATCTGGAGAAATCACTGGGATGAACCTTATCTTTATAAACATTGTTCTGACTGCGTATACAGATGATGTGTTTGTGAAAGAGAAACTCTAGAAATTCTGTATCATTGCCATGAATACGAGTATGCCGGACATTTCGCTAGTTTTAAGACAGTGTCAAAAATTCCACAAGGGGGTTTTTGGTGGCCAACTATGTTTCGAGATGCTCAAGCCTACGTAGCGAAATGCGACTCCTGCCAAAGAAGAGGAAAAATCAGCAAGAGAAATGAAATGGAACATCATACTTGAAGTTGAAGTGTTTGATTGCTGGGGGCATCAATTTCATGGGCCCTTTCCCTTCTTCGCACGGAAATAAATACATAGTAGTTGCCATATACCACGTATCCAAATGGGTAGAAGCAATAGCAACTCCGAAAATGATGCTTCCATAGTCGTTACACTCTTTAAAAGCATCATCTTTCCTAGATTTGGAGTTCCTCGAGTAGTTCTAAGCGACGGAGGTACCCACTTTATAAACAAAGCGTTCGAAAAACTACTCAAGAAACATGGAGTTCACCATCGAGTAGCCACACCCTATCATCTCCAGACCAGCGGACAAGTAGAAGTATCCAACCGTCAAATCAAAGATATCTTAGAAAAGATAGTAGGATCAACTCGAAAGGATTGGTCTCTGAAATTGGATGATGCACTGTGGGCATACCGAACAATGTTTAAAACACCAATAGGAACTACCCCCATTTCACCTACTCTATGGAAAATCATGCCATCTCCCTGTAGAACTAGCACATAAAGCAGAATGGGTCATAAAAAAGACAAATTTTGATGCTAAACCCGCAGCAGAAAAGAGATTAATCCAGCTAAATGAGCTAGACGAAATTAGGCATCACGCCTACGAGAAATCAAAATTGTACAAGGAGAGAACGGAAGCCTATCACGATAAGAAAATTATTTCTAGGCATTTCGAACCGAACGATCAAGTACTCTTGTACAACTCCTCGGTTGATTTTGTTTCCCGGAAAATTACGTTCTCATTGTCTAGACCCTTCACCATTAAAGAAGTTATGCCTTACGGGAAAATTATCCTATTTAATCATAAAGGAGAGGATTTCATGGTGAATGGGCAGAGAGTGAAACATTACTAGGCTGAAGCTGAAATTCCGCATACTCAATCAATGCGACTAGAGGTTCCAGACCCCGAATGATAAACCCATTTTTCGTCAAGCTAACGACTTTAAACAAGCGCTGAGTGAGAGGCAATCCACTAATTTAATATTAATATTAATATAAAAACAAAAAGGGAAGAAAAAATTATATATATATTCATAATAATATATACATATATATTATAATAATAATTAATTAATTTACAACAATTATTTATGCATTTACGAATTTCTTAAGTGAAAAAAGAGTCACAGAATAGAACATCGATCGACTCCCCTATAGAATCGTCGACCGACGGTCGAGTGTCAAATTGGTTGAAATCGACACGACCCCATTTCATAAATAACTTTTTTTCAAAACCGCCAAAAACACCTACAAGTAAACACTCGATTTCTCTCCCAATTTTTGGCCGATTTCGCTCGTTCTTGAGCCTAACTTACTCGATTTTCACCCTTTCTACCTGTTTTAGTTCACTAAATCAACCAATATCAAGGTATGTTCTCTAAATCTCTTAGTTTAGGGAACTTTTTAGGGTTTGAAGAAAATCGAATCTTTTATGGTTTAGCTCGGAATTTAGGACGATTTAGGGTAATGGAGTAATATATTAGGCACTATCTACTATCTTTACACATGATTTGCACGATTTGAGTTTATTCTTTTGGATTGCGTATCCCATAGTTGTCAATGAACCATCAATCTATGCACATGAGGTGCCGTCGATCGATGGCGATGAGGTCGATTGATGCCCATGATGTACCATCGATCGATGGTTGTTTTCTATCTCAACATCGATTCTAATTTTTGGCTTCGTTGATTATATCCAGATGGATGATAGGCGAACCAAAGCCCGATACGAGACCGGTAGCTCCAGTGCTCCACCACGTGGTCCTCCATGCCGAGACCCTTGGCCAAAGGAAGAAGAGAGTTTGTTAGTGACATTCGAGGACTACCCTAACCCTCAAAAGGCTGTAGTATCGAGGGAATCCACCCATCTTCCAGTGCGCGAGGAGTGGGACGATTTTGACAGCCTCTACTATAACGCTTGGCAAAGCGTTTAAATTGAGCCCACGAAGTTCTTCGACAAACGCACCCTGAAGAAGCTGGGGCTCATGACAGACTTCAAGCAGATGGTGCAGGAGCTGGAACTGGGAACCATGGCTACTTAGCCATAGCATCTCTAACCCAACCTGGTCCGACAGTGAATCACCACTGCTCAGGTGCTCTACAAGAGCTCTAGAGTAAATGTGGCGAATGAGGCTACCTTGACTTTTCTCATCAGAGGCATCAGGTACCGGATCACCATTCCGCAGCTCTATGAGATCTACGGGTTTGACGTGGGTACTCTTTCTTGTACAGTCACTCCTTTCCCTGGTCTAAAAACATTGTGGGGACTCATCATGACAGGTCACTTCGACTCCGGCTTGGCTACTCAGACTAACGTCTGTCACCCCACCCTGCGCTACTTCCTGAAGGTCCTTGCCAACACTCTGTTGTGCAAGATGGAGCCCAACAAGGTTAGGGTTCAGGAGCTCACACTGTTGTACTACTCCGTTAGAGACATGGTTGGGCTCGATGATGAGGTCTTCCTACCACCAGTGAGCGATCAGTGGGTGAACTTGGGGGCTATCTTTGCTGAGCACTTGGTGACCCTGAAGGACAAACCTTTCAAGGGTTCTGGCTCGAAGAAGGAGACGATTGGGAGCCTCTTGATGCCTCTATTCAGCTTTCTTGGCATCAGCTTTGAGGGAGCCGCAGTAGAGAGGGAGTTACGGCACATGGACGAGGGGCACCTGACGAGGACTCAGTGGCTGAAGGAGGGACACTACTGGTATTTTGTGGATGACGAGGGGCCTAGGATGATAGAGCTTCCACCACTAGAGGTGAAAGACTGTACTGATGATCCAGAGAGCCTCGCCTTCCGACCAGCTGAGCAGCACCTCCACAGCACCTCTCATGGTATGACGTAGATGAGGCCTCAGATCCGGTAGCAGAAGTAGCTGTATACGAGCCAGCACAGCCACCTTCACCTCTCCCACCCTTCCCTCAGATCCCAGAGATCCCCATTCACGACCATGGTGTCTTGCAGAGAGTCGTAGTGGACGCACTTCGTGACATATTGGCCAGGGTAGAGACGATGTCTAGGTGCCAGTGTTTCAGCCGTCCCAGTACCAGAGAAAGATCGCCACCGGGAGCCGCACCACAGCCTCAGCAACACGACATGGATACCTCAGACGAGGAGTAGTCTCCTTTGTTTCTCCTTCGTCTTTTATTTCATTTTCAGACTTACGCTCGTACTTATTTTATTTCGTTTTGTTGCCTTTGGATTTAGACTCATTTATTTATTGCTATTTGGATATTTTGATGTGTGTTTGAGTGTCTAACAGAGCTAACCCAAAGAGAGATGACCAGATTGGAGAGTAGGCACACACAATTTGAGTCTGTTCGAATAACATCGATCGATGACGTTGTGTTTCTATCGATCGATGGCAAATTAACAGAAACATACAGTTCGAATCCACCATCTATCGACACCATCAGTTCACCATCGGTCGACGGTGATGGTTTACCATCGGTCGACACTCACCTATAACCATCGATAGATACTCCTTTTGGATTTTTGTATATTCGACTTTCTCTAACACTGTTTCCTTAAGATTTAATTTTTCTAACCAATCCGGGACAAATTACAATGGGGACAGTGTAATTTAAGTATGGGGGAGTTTCACTAATACTATTTATTTGTTTTGAGTCTTGTTTACTATATCTATGAATTTTTCAAAAAAAATTTATTGAGTCAAAAAGGGAACTATGATCACGATTATTGTTAACTAACCACGCTTTAGCACCATTCTTAGAAGGTTGTTTGCAGAGATTACTAGAGATACCAAAGTGGATCACCCTGCCACTTGATAGGGACTGATATTTAAAAGTATTGTGCCATGATATCATCCCTATTTAGAGTCTATAATATTTTTTTGGAGTGTGTTTTAGAGTATTTTCAGCTTAAGGTACGTTCTGCAGAATTTTGGTGATTTTGAAGCTTTTAGAGATGCATAACTACGCAGATGAGTTAGATATTAAGCTATGGATAGAGAACTATCTACGGTAAGATTTAGTTGATATTTTGAAAGAAGATAGAGCTTTGAGTTAGCTTTACAATGCCACCGGGTTGAGGTTCATCAGGATCCTACAGCCAAAGTTAGGTCTGTTTCACTGGAGAGTGGTCTGTTTGATCCGCGAGAGGAAGCTGTCGAGAAGATGAATGAGTGTCGATCGACGGCACAGCCTTGGTGTTGATCGACGGTGATCCCAGAAGACAGGCCCAAATTTTTTATGGCCGACTTAAGCCCAGAAGCCATCACAAATTACCTAAATACCCATGGATGACCTAAAACCCTATTTATATGTTTTCTAAGTCATTGTTGACGACGACGCTTTAGCAAGATTTCTTTTATTCATTTTTCTAGGCTTAGGAGAGAAGGGAGGAAATCCTTCAGAGTCCTCCTGGAATCCTTTGGTTTTATATTATATTATATTTATTCTATTCATCTATGATTTTTTGACAAAGATCATGTCTGAGTAGATCTCTTGTTAGGTTTAGGGTTTTCTAATGGTATTGATGGATTAGCCAAACAATAGAATTGCTAAGGTGATTATTAGATATAGCAATAGAATTTTTTTTATTCCTTGTGTTTTAGAGTAGCTAACTATAACCCTGATCATAGGATAGTTAGGCGCAAGCGAGAGCATGGCCTACTACTAGAAATTTTTTATTCCTTGTGTTCCATCATTTGCAACACAAGCCCCTGACCAAAATGTAGACTATTTATTAGGGTTTTCAATCTTAGTTTTAACCTAAGCCTAAAAGACCTAAGAGAGGGAGTTGTCTTCTAAGTTACACATATGTTTTAGAGTTGAGAGTTGGAACAATTATTACACCTATTGGAGGGAGAGATCTGATCGTCATTACACAGAAAATCTAAAACTCATTATCTTTTTACTCAGTTTATTCTATGCAATTTTTTCAGACTTTAATCATGTTCTTAATTGCTTGTTAGGGTCAAAATCGGTAACGACGAAATCAACGCCTAAAACTTCCAAGAAAATGTCCTCCATAGAAAAGAGGAGATAATATTTTAAAGAAAAGAAGAGAGGGAAAACAAAATTAAGTTTCATATTAATTCATACAGTAAGTCCTCAAGAAAGGTTGCTCTAAGCCTCGAACAAACGGATCCGGAGCATTGAAACAACAAAACGACTATAAGGCTCGATCATCCAACTCTCCCGTTCGGCGAGTTGGACCAAGCAAGACGGTCAACTCACCTATTCGGCGAGTTGGACCAACCAAGAAGGCCAACTCGCCCATTCGGCGAGTTGGAAAGACCAAGACAGCCAACTCGCCCATTCGGCGAGTTGGACCAACCAAGACGGTCAACTCGCCGCACTGGCGAGTTGGACCAAACAAGACTGTCAACTCGCTAAATGGGCGAGTTGGACCAAGCAAGACGGCCAACTCACCCGTTCAGCGAGTTGGAGCAACCAAGACCAGTCCAACTCACCGAACGGGCTAGTTGGATCAACCAAGATGGTCAACTCTCCCATTCAGCGAATGGGACTAGTCCAACTCGCCGAATGGGCGAGTTGGACCAAGCAAGACGGTCAACTTGCCAAACAGGTGAGTTGGACCAAGCAAGATGGTCAAGTCGCCAAACAGGCGAGTTGGACCAACCAAGATGGTCAACTCGCCGAACGGGCGAGTTGGACCAAGCAAGACGATCAACTCGCCCTCGAGGCGAGTTGGACCAGTCCAACTCCCCCCCGAGGCTAGTTGGGCCAAACATAAACAAGATCTTATGTCTTCCGTAGAACCTCGGCGGATCCACCCCTCGTTTTGCCTCGATCGGAATTATTTGTTGGGATTTTACGATAAAAACCGCAAAGACTCTTTTCCCGGAATGAAGTTCATGGTTATCGTATAAACTGCAGCGGTTAACCACAAAGACTCTTTTCCTTCTGCAAGTCTGTAGGTACAAGTCATTGCACCTCTTGTTCTCTTCTCTCTCTCTTTAGCATCTACCTAAAAGCTTAAAAGATTGAGATGACTTCCCAAGATGCAGAGGGGTAGGTACATTACCGTTGACCCCATTATTCTAATTTTGAGGAATGCTCACACATTTTTGGAAGCAAGAGATACGTACATTACTGATGACCCCACTATTCGCCAACAACTTTGTTTTAAAAAAAAAAACTGAAAACGAGATGGCAAGATGGACTGTATCAGGCTTAACTCGCTCGCTCTAACGCTTGTTTAGTAGACAGCTCGTCAGTCATTAAGTTTGAGATCCAAAAATATTCAAGGAAGAGATAAAAGAGGGAAGAAAAGCATCAGAGAAGACTTTGTGCCTGGTTGTCCAGAATTGCAGGGGTAAGAGTCCATGTGTCCTTTCATCAATACTCCGAGGATAAAGCCTTCACTTTTATCTTATGCAAAGAAATGAAATCAGTAGAGGGGTGAAACAGACTAGTATTTACTAAGTTGTTGGTAGAATGTAATTGGTTGCTATACTAGGATATGGTACATAAAGTTCCTCTGTGATTGACTTGATAGGATGTGGTTGCAACAAAGTAGGGTGATAGTTATACTTAAACATTAAGTTAGTTTCCGCTTTTTCAAATTTTTTTTTTCACAGGCTTTGTTTGCTTGAGGACAAGCAAAATGTTAAGTCTGGGAGAATTGATATGCTAAGGATTTTACCTATTCTACCTATGATATATAGAGTGTTTTTGAGTCTTTCATATGCACTTGTTACTGATTTAGAGTATTTACAGGTCTGTATACTCACTGGAAGCAATTGGAGTTTTTTGGTCTGTTTTGGAGCATTTAGGATGCTCAACTAGAAACTCATAGTCAGATTAAGTTTATGCGTGAACCATCGATCGACGTCACACACTCTGCGTCGATCGATGGCCAAGTCGACTGCGAGATTAATGAAGGCTTGAGAAATTACAAGTTTTACCAAGAAGTTCCATCATTTGCAACACAAGCCCCTGACCGAAATGTAGACTATTTTTTAGGGTTTTCTATCTTAGTTTTAACCTAAGCCTAGAAGACCTAAGAGAGGGAGTTTTCTTCTAAGTTACACAAATGTTTTAGAGTTGAGAGTTGGAACACTTGTTACACCTATTGGTGAGAGGGATGTGATCGTCATTACACAGAAAATCTAAAACTCATTATCTTTTTACTCAGTTTATTCTATGCAATTTATTCAGACTTTAATCATGTTATTTATTGCTTGTTAGGGTCAAAATCGGTAACGACGAAATCAACGCCTAAAACTTCCAAGAAAATGTCCTCCTTAGAAAAGAGGAGATAATATTTTAAAGAAAAGAAGAGCGGGATAAATAAAATCAAGTTTATATGAATTCATACGGTAAGTCCTCGGGAAAGGTTGCACTAAGCCTCGAACAAACGGATCCGGAGCATTGAAACAACAAAACGACTATAAGGTTAGATCATCCAACTCGCCCGTTTGGGAGTTAGACCAAGCAAGACGGTCAACTCGTCCATTCGGCGAGTTTGGCCAAGCAAGACGGTTAACTCGTCCATTCGGCAAGTTGGACCAAGCAAGACGGTCAACTCACCCATTCGGCGAGTTGGACCAACCAAGACGGCCAACTCGCCCATTCGGCGAGTTGGACAAACCAAGACGGCCAACTCGCCCATTCGGCGAGTTGGACCAACCAAGACGGTCAAATCGCCGAACAGGCGAGTTGGACCAAACAAGACGTTCAACTCGCCGAAGGGGCCAGTTAGACCAAGCAAGAAGGCCAACTCACCCGTTTGGCGAGTTGGACCAACCAAGACCAGTCCAACTCACCAAACGGGCGAGTTGGATCAACAAAGATGGTCAACTCACCCATTCTTTGAGTGGGACAAGTCCAACTTGCCGAACGGCCGAGTTGGACCAGTCCAACTTGCCGAACGGCCGAGTTGGACCAAGCAAGACGGTCAACTTGCTGAACGGATGAGTTGGACCAACCAAGATGGTCAACTCGCTCATTCGGCGAGTTGGACCAAGAAAGACGATCAACTCTCCCGTTCGGCGAGTTGGGCCAAACATAAACCAGATGTTATGTCTTCCGTAGAGCCTCGACGCAACCACCCCTCGTTTTGCCTCCATCAGAGTTATCATTGGGATTTTACGATAAAAACTGCAAAGATTCTTTTCACGGAATGAAGTTCATGGTTATCGTATAAACGGCAGCGGTTAACCGCAAAGACTCTTTTCCTTCTGCAAGTCTGTAGGTACAAGTCATTGCACCGCTTTTTCTCTTCTCTCTCTCTTAAGCATCTACCTAAAAGCTTAAAAGATTGAGATGACTTCCCGAGATGCAGAGGGGTAGGTACATTACCGTTGACCCCATTATTCTAATTCTGAGGAACACTCACACATTTTTGGAAGCAAGAGATACGTACATTACTGATGACCCCAATATTCGCCAACAACTTTGTTTAAAAAAAAATTGAAAACGAGATGGCAAGATGGACTGTATCAACATCATTGTTCATTAAGTTTGAGATCCAAAAATATTCAGAGAAGAGATAAAAGAGGGAAGAAAAGGATCAGAAAAGACTTTGTGCCTGGTTGTCTAGAATTGCAGGGGTAAGAGTCCATGTGTCCTTTCATCAATACTCCGAGGATAAATCCTTCACTTTTATCTTATGCAAAGAAATGAAATCAGTAGAGGGGTGAGTCACACTAGTATTTGCTATGTTTTTGGTAGAATGTAATTGGTTGCTATACTAGGATAGGGTATATAAAGTTCCTCTGTAATTGACTTGATAGGATGTGGTTGCAACAAAGTAGGGTGATCGTTATACTTAGACATTATGTGAGTCACCGCTTTTCAAAACCTTTTTCACAGGCTTTGTTTACTTGAGGACAAGTAAAATGTTAAGTCTTGGAGAATTGATATGCCATGGATTTTACCTATTTTACCTATGATATATAGAGTGTTTTAGAGTCTTTCATGTGCATTTGTTACTGATTTAGAGTATTTACAGGTCTATATACTCATTGGAAGCAATTGGAGCTTTTGTTCTGTTTTGGAGCATTTAGGACGCTCAACTAGAAACTCAGAGTCGGATCCAGTTTATGCGTGAACTATCGATCGGCGTCACATACTCGTCGATCGATGGCCAAGTCGACTGCGAGATTAATGAAGGCTTGAGAAATTACAATTTTTACCAAGAAGTTCCATCATTTTCAAGACAAGCCCCTAACCGAAATGTAGACTATTTATTAGGATTTTCTATCTTAGTTTTAACCTAAGCCTAGAAGAACTAAGAGAGGGAGTTGTCTTCTAAGTTACACATATGTTTTAGAGTTGAGAGTTGGATCACTTATTACACCTATTGGAGAGAGAGATCTGATCATCATTACACAGAAAATCTAAAGCTCATTATGTTTTTACTCAGTTTATTCTATGCAATTTATTCAGACTTTAATCATTTTCTTTATTGCTTGATAGGGTCAAAACTGGTCACGACGGAATCACGCCTAAAAATTCCCAAAAAATTTTCTCCTTAGAAAGAGGAGATAATATTTTAAAGAAAAGAAGAGAGAGAAAAACAAAATCAAGTTTCATATGAATTCATACAGTAAGTCCTCGAGAAAGGTTGCTCTAAGCCTCGAACAAACGGATCTGGAGCATTGAAACAACAAAACGACTGTAAGGCTCGATCATCCAACTCCCCCGTTCGGTGAGTTGGACCAAGCAAGACGGTCAACATGTCCATTCGGCGAGTTTGACCAAGCAAGACGGTTAACTCACCCATTTGGCGAGTTGGACCAAGAATGACGGTCAACTCGCCCATTCGGCGAGTCGGACCAACCAAGTCGGCTAACTCGCCCTTGAAAACCCAATACGGCCAACATCGCCCATTCGGGAGTTGGACCAACCAAGACGCGTCATCTCGCCGCACAGGCGAGTTGGACCAAACAAGACGGTCAACCCGCTGAATGGGCGTGTTGTACCAAGTAAGACGGCCAACTCGCCCGTTCGGCTAGTTGGACCAACCAAGACCAGTCCAGCTCACCGAACGGGAGAGTTGGATCAACCAAGATGGTCAACTCCACTATTCGGTGAGTGGGACTAGTCAAACTCGCCGAACGGGCGAGTTGGACCAAGCAAGACGGCCAACTCACCGAACGGGTGAGTTGGACCAACCAAGATGTTAGCTCGCCCATTTGGCGAGTTGGACCAAGAAAGACGATCAACTCCCCCCCCCCACCGAGGCGAGTTGGGCAAAACATAAACCAGATCTTATGCCTTCCGTAGAACCTGGGCGGATCCACCCCTCATTTTGCCTCGATCGGAGTTATCATTCGGATTTAAAGATAAAAACCGCAAAGACTCTTTTCTAGAATGAAGTTCATGGTTATCGTATAAACGGCAGCGGTTAACCGCAAAAGACTTTTTTTCCTTCTGCAAGTCTGTAGGTACAAGTCATTGCACCACTTGTTCTCTTCTCTCTCTCTTCAGCATCTACCTGAAAGCTTAAAAGATTTGAGATGACTTCCCGAGATGCAAAGGGTTAGGTACATTACCGTTGACCCCATTTTCTAATTTGGAGGAACGCTCACACATTTTGGAAGCAAGAGATAGGTACATTACTGATGACCCCACTATTCGCCTACAAGTTTGTTTTAAAAAAAAAAACTGAAAACAAGATGGAAAGATGGACTGTATCAGCATCATTGTTCATTAAGCTTGAGATCCAAAAATATTCAAGGAAGAGATAAAAGAGGGAAGAAAAAGATCAGAGAAGACTTTGTGCTTGGTTGTCCAGAATTGCAGGGGTAAGAGTCCGTGTGTCCTTTCATCAATACTCCCAGGATAAAGCCTTCACTTTTATCTTATGCAAAGAAATGAAATCAGTAGAGGGGTGAGTCAAACTATTATTTGCTAAGTTGTTGGTAGATGTAATTGGTGCTATACTAGGATAGGGTATATAAAGTTCCTCTGTGATTGACTTGATAGAATGTGGTTGCATCAAAGTAGGGTGATAGTTATATTTAGACATTATGTGAGTCCCCGCTTTTCAAAACCTTTTTATAGGCTTTATTTGCTTGAGGACAAGCAAAATGTTAAGTCTGGTCCAACTCGCCGAACGGGCAAGTTGGACCAACCAAGATGGTCAAGTCGCCTATTCGGCGAGTTGGACCAAGCAAGACGATCATAAACTAGATCTTATGCCTTCCGTAGAACCTTGGCGGATCCACCCCTTGTTTTGCCTTGATCAGAGTTATCGTTGAGATTTACGGTAAAAATCGCAAAAACTCTTTTCCCGGAATGAAGTTCATGGTTATCGTATAAACGGCAGCGGTTAACTCAAGACCACGGTTGTCTGATTTATACGAGAAGTGTGAACTTTGCAGCTAAAGCGACATCATATCATTAAACTTTCTTTCAAAGAAATCGTAAAAACGTTTAAGTGAAATACGCCCAAAGAGGCCTAGAACGCGGCTAAAGACCCAGTTGCGGTTTCATACGAAATTGAGGCCAACGATGTAACGACGGCGTATCTTTACTCGCAGAGGAAGATAAATCTCGCAAATTGGAAGATAAGTGTCAAATTTCCAAGATAATGATGGAGATCGAGATAAAAAGTAATATTTCCGCGAAGCGATAAACTCGACCTAGGGGTAAAAAAGAAAGAGGAACCGACCGAGAAGACATATATAAGGGGAGCTGAAGCTAAAGGCACATGGATCCGAAGATTTTGACCTAGAGAAGCTCTGTTAGCTTATAAGAACTTAGAACTTAGGTGGCTAGAAATACAGAGTTATACTCAGACGTTTCTCCATCTTTGTTCGATGATTCTGGTTTCCTTAGACTCTACAACTCATTGCACCTAGAAACCATAAGCTTTATTCTTGACAAGCTCGGTTTCTATGACTGGCACTCGATTACCAGACGAACTTGCTCCGGCCGTTTGATCTCTTGGTCCATTCTTTTAATTGAACTACGTTTGGCTTGATCCTCGAATGGGGGTATGTAGGCAGCCTTTCATAAGGTTCAGTCCGAAATCAATCAAAAAAATTTCTCATATCTTTTTTGTCTTTTGTTATCGAGCTGCGACTCAACTAGGTTTAAGGTTTTTTGTTGCTAGAACTAGGTAACTCGCTGACAGCTCTTGCGGTCGAAGCTTTGATAATCCTTTGTAATGATCACAATGCTACTACGTGGATTCAAAATAAGATCTACTTTTTCTATAGATCCATTTTGTTATCTTTTCGTACTTTCCGCGTTTATTCGATTACTTGTCATTTCCTCTCGCAGAGAATTCAGGGCTTTAGGGAAAGTTTGGGTTGCTTAACTTTGCTTAATTTATGGAAATCAACGGTGTGAATTTTGGTTCCCACAGTTTGGCGCTAGAAGGATGGGGGGGGCACGGATTACTCTAACTAAGGGCCACAAAACGCTTGATCGAAATGATGTCTGGAAATACGAAAGACAATACCGCAGCTCGCAACAACGCAGGTAAAACAACTCCAGCAGTGACTGCTCCCATCCCCAATGCTTATGCAACCGCTGCAGTACTTGAGAAAATCGAAAACCTAGTCGCGAATTTTCGCCACATGCGGAGTACCAAAAAAAGCTCGCGATTTCTCTCACTAAACAGAAAGGGCAACGATAAAATCTATCAAACCCCGTAAAGTTCGTCTCATTACCGAGTTGGAAAAATCTCAGCACATAGGGATTTGACCAAAAGACCTTTTTTCGAAAACTTTTCGGAAAAATAAAACTTGCTCTCCCAGAAATTGCGGCGAAACCCTAGACTACTCACGGAGAAAGGAAGCACAAAACATCGGGCGCACAACCCCCACTGTTGTAGTTCTTCCGAAAAATATTCGAAGAAACAAAGTTGATCTCTATTGAATCACTTGAAACCTAAAACGGCTTACGAAAACTAAACTAAGCAAAACGAGAGATTGTATCCCTCACTGCTAAAACGTTTTCTGAAACCTCAGATTTCGTAAAAATTCAGGCTTTGATTCTACGTGACATATTCAGTGAATTCTCGATGATTGTCACTTAAACTTACTCCGGAATAACTACTCAAAATCCCCTCGGATCAATCCTGCGGAAACAAGATAATCTCCGATTAAGTTGACTCCCGATAATTAAGCTCATCACAACAAAAGTTTCAGAGGCTAAAACATGGTTGCCCAAACTCCAAAAAATGCTTACATAACAACTTTCGTAAAATTAAACTCAAACGACATTTTACGAAAAAGCTTTCGAAAAACTAAACTCATGACATTTCGCGGAATAAATTTTGCAAAATTAAAGCTAAACAACATTTTCTTAAACAGCTTTTGTAAAATCAAACTTGAAAATATTTTATGGACCATCGTTCGCAAAGTGAAACAAGTTAGAGTTTATGATACGACTTTCGTAGAAATAATTTGAAAAAGTTTACGAAAGGACCGCACCAACATACCATCAAAACTCGAGTAGGACTAGTCCTACTCGCCAAACGGGCGAGTTGGACCGAACGAGCCGTCAAATTTGCCCATTGGGCGAGGTTGACCAAACGAGTCGTCCAACTCGCCGAACGGGCGAGTCGGACCAAACGAGCCTTCCAAGTCGCTAATTCAGCGAGTTGGACCAAACTAGCCGTCCAACTCGCGCGTTCGGCGAGTTGGACCAGTCCTACTGGCCGAACGGGCGAGTGGGACCAGTCCTACTTGCCAAACGGACGAGTTGGACTGAATGAGCCTTTGAACTTTCCCATTCCGCGAGTTGGACCAAGCAAGTAGTCCAACTCACTCATTGGGCGAGTTGGACCAAAAGAGCAGTCCTTTGGATAACCTTTGCGTTCTGTTTTGAATACCAATCGAAATTCCTTTTGTTTCGTCTCAATCGGAGTTCCCGTTGAGTTTTATGATCAAAAAAAGTTGGACGCACACCGTCCAACTCGCCCCGATGGCGAGTTGGATTTATTCCCTCCAATTCTCTTCATGGCGAGTTGGGCAAGCCCTGATGAGCTTATCCTTTGTGTTCTCTTTCAAATCTTGATTGAAACACTATTTGTTTAATCTCAATTGGAGTTAACATTGAGATTTTACAACAAAAACAAGTCAAACTCGGCTAAGCTCCTTGGCTTGGATCCTACTCGCCCTCTTGGGAATCCTACTCGCCCTTAACTCCATCTCTGCGTTCTCTTTGAATCTCGATCGAAACGTCTCTTTTTCGTCTCAATTGGAGTTACCGTTGGAACTTTATGGTAAAGACCGCAAAGACTTGTTTTCTTGTATGAATTCAGATTGATCTTATAAAACGGCAACGGTTAACTTAACACCCTAGTCGCTTCAACTATACGATTAATTTGAACCTTCCTATAAAAATTGATGTTGTATCAAAGGTACTCTTTTGAAGAAATCGTAAAAACGTTTAAGTTGAAAAACGACCCGAAAAGGTCTGAAACATGACTAAAAGCACACTTACAATTTTAGACGAAATCGAGACCAATGATATTATGACGGTCTATATTTTATTCTCAGGAGAAGATAAAATTCAAGTTCGGAAAAAATGTAAAGTTTCAAAGGATAAACACCAATATCAAAAAATATGGATCAATGAACCAAAACCGCAAGACATGTTCGAGCCTAATCGCGGCCAGGGAGAACTAATATGCTTACCATTCTTAAGTGGCTTACAGACACGAGAAGAGGACGGGGAGATGAGCAAGCAAAACAGAGAAGAGGTTAACCTAAACTTTCGAGAAAACTAAGGTATGGCCAGCTTGGAAGTTTTTGAAATCAGATTTTGGAATTTTCGTAGGAAGGTACTAAGAAATAAAAAAAGTTTCAAAGATCGCCATAAAACTTGAAGGAACTTAGGTTCTAGGAGAATAATCTAGCGAGCTAAGTCTTAAGCATTTTCTTGTCTCGATCTATTGTTCTGTGACTGTTCAGGCATATCTTGCAAAGCAATGTAAACTCTCGGAAAACCGAGAAACAATCGCCACACATACCCAGCTCGCTTCCTAAAGAAAGAAAGAACTAGAAACGTGAACGCCGTCTTAAAAACCGACTTGTTCCTAGCAATTTTCTTAAAAGCGACACATTCCTAGTCGTCAACCCGAAACTCACCAAGTCACAATCCTAGCGTCGTCTTTAAACCAACCTGGATTGTCGATCATCCCAATCTTCGCAAGAAAAAACGTACACAACCCTTCAAAATATCGGTTTCAGCCGTTTTCTTTTGAAAAAAAAGGAGGAGGGAGTAGGTACGTATACTATACTCATATACTCCCATACTTCAATTTTTTTTTGTCTCGACATCACGATTGCGCTTTCGACAAAGAAAACTCTCGCTGTGGTAGACAGAAAATCATTTAGGCAATGTGATGCCTAAAAAAACCGATCATCCATTACTTTCGTATAACTGTAACATTTTATACGGAAGAGTCTACAGGAAAAACAAGATCGGTGTCATGAAAAAGACTTCGCATAGCGGAAAAGAGAATGAGGAAAACACATTCCTCGTTCGCAAATATCACGAGTAATCTGCGAGAGACATTCTCAATTTACTTCTATGCCATTCACTTCTCATAAAACTTACGTGAAACATGCCTTCATATAGCCACACCAAGTTATGCGAAGAAACTTTCGGAAACGAACGTAGCAATTTTTTCGGAGAAGTGTTTTGGACAATTTGCGTATAGCTAAAGACAAAGTCATATGACTCGTCTCTCAACGAAAAAACTAAACATTATCTCTTCGCACTACGATCTTGCAGATCTCACTCCTTAGCCATGCGGCTTGCTGGATTCTGCCTCCCATCTCCCTTGGTTGATTCCGTGGAGGAAATCATCTCGTATAGGTTCTTTATCGAGCCTTTTAGGTTTTGTCTTCATCATAAAAAAACAAAACAATTTTTGTCCGACAATAGCACGAAAAACTCTGACTTGGCCCGTCGATCTCGAAAAATGCTCTTTGGCCCTCAGCCAATTAATCCTTCCGATAAAAATACGAACTGTAATTTTCTATCCTCTTTAGGAAAGTTCTACACTAACATGACCTTAATGTTAACACGAACGTTGCCGAAGTCTATCCGTGACCAGAAGCGCCCTCGGTTATCCTGAGCTGCTCGATTTCTTGTCGGCGTGGATGTATGTCTGCGTCTTTGTTTGTAGGTTTGAACTGACTGATAGATTCCAGGTTGACACGTTTGACTTCCCCTCTTTCTTTATCTTCCTCGATAGGAGGAAGGTCTTGCGGGTTTTTCCGTGTAGGCGTGGGGGTGACTTCGTCAGGATTTTTTCTAGACGGTTTGCCTTGCGCGTTATCGGACCAGTACAAAGGCGTTGCGAAGTCGAGTCTTCTTCCACGGACTCGGTTTTTTCCCGCTGAGAGATGGCCCTGTTCCTTGCTATGAGGGTTTCAACCTGTTTAGCGAGAGAATTCATGACCTTATCATGTTCTGCCGACTTCTTCTCAAAAGTCGAGAAACATCTTCTTCAACTCCTCGAACATTGCGGAGTTTGCGTTGGCCGTTAACCGCAGTGACGTTCGTTGCTGGAGTGTTTTCAACGTTCTCGTCGATGACGTTATCGTCACGAGGCTGTTGGTTGTTGAGATCTGACATTTTCGATTGAGCATTGATGGCTGAGAGTTAGATTGATCCGTTACCCCCCCCCCCCCCTCCTTTTAGCGCCAAACTGTGGGAACCAAAATTCACACTGTCGATATCCATTGAATTAGGAACGCAGGGTAAACCCTAGTTTCCCAGAGGTTCCCGTATACTGCCTAAAACACATGGCCAATCAGTTAGAATACAAAGTAAATATTGAAAAACAAAGTAAGAATCGAAAAGAGAGAAAAATATATGTCTTATTCTGAATTAGCGTATGAGTGTTTACAACACGATATGAGCCTAGGCTATGAGAGATGTCGACGAGATCCCTAGTTCTAATAACCTAAGACTGCAAAACCCTAGTTGAGTCGCAACTCAAGATAAAAAAAACTGAAAGTTGCCAAAATGCCATAAGTGCTAAGCTATGTTTGCTCTAAGTGGAGATTTCGTGTGTCCTCTGCCATAATCACCCTTGAAGTCTTTATATACTCCCTCTAGAAGTGGTTTGCTCTTTCCCCTTCTGCCCTTGGTCAAATTTATTGCTTCGCGGAAATATTCGTTTTTTCTTCGATCTTCATGATTATCTTCGGAAACTTAAAATTTATCCTTTGATCTTAACATTTATCCCTTCCTGCAAAATAAAAGATAAACCCGTCACAAAGTTTGGGCTTGATTTTGGATAAAATCGCGAGTGGGCCTATAGCCCAAGCTTTAGACCTCATCGGGCCGTTTTCTGACTTAGGCGTTTCTACGATTTTATCGAAAGAGCATTGCTAAGACTACGTCGTCCGAGAGTTAGGATCTTTCGTATGGGTCGTGTGACTCTAAGTTTTTAGTTAACTGTTATCGTCTCATACGATCGACCCGATCCTTTCTCGAGAAAATGAGTTCTTTCAGTAAAGTTCCAATGTCAATCTCGATCGAGAAGGAACAAAGATAAGTTCGATCAAGTATCAAAAGAGGGAGTTTAACAAGGAAGAGATGAAACTGGATTGATTTGATCTGACTTGCCAAACGAGCAGGTCGAATTTTCTCGTGCCATCTAACTCATCTTTTTCGCAAGATGGTCGTGCCGTGCCATCCAACTCGCCCGTATCGCGAGTTGGACAGTCCAACTCGCTATACGGGGGAGTTGGTCGTGTTGTGCCATCCAAATCTCTTGTATGCCGAGTTGGGCAGTCCAACTCGCCGTACGGGCCGAGTTGGTTGGTCCGTGCCATTAACTCGCCCGTATGGCAAGTTGGACAGTCCAACTCGCCGTACAGGCTAGTTATTTGGTCCGTTTCGTCAACTTGCCCGTATGGCGAGTTGGACAGTCAACTCGCCGTACGGGCGAGTTAGTTGGTCCGTGCGTCCAACTCGCCCATATGGCGAGTTGGTTGCGTCGCATGCCGTTCAACTTGCCCATACGGCGAGTTGGGACTTGTCTAAACTCGGCCGTATGGCGAGTTTGGTCGACCCATGTGGCTTGATTTTGCCCATTTCATAAACCAGCTGGACGTCTGGCTCGGCAAATCTTCTCCTTTACCAATCGGGGAGTTGGTGATCGAGTCCTCTAGTCGGTTTCGTCATATTTTCCTTCGGGATACGTCTACCCGAAGCTCTTTGACAAATCCTTCCTGATGGCTCATTGCGCAGATCGCCTCCTTAGGGTCAGTCAAAGATTTGCCTCAATTTTTTTCGTTTCCATTTTTCTGAGTCATTTTTGGCAAATAACGCATTTTCCCGGTAGGTTTTTCGGACGTTAATTCCGTTGTACCGACTTTTGAGCCCAACAAATTGCCTTTGAAAAATCGAAGAAGACTCGACGAATCCTTGCTTTGTATCCAAAGTATCCAAAATTTTGAGGCAGCCAAGATCGGGACTACTATGCCAGAAATTCAAATCGCGACCTTACAAGTTAGGTGATTTTCATTTTGTGAGGTGTTTGGAAATACTAAAGGCAGTGGAAAAGCCGAAAAACTTGGAAGAACTGAGAAAGGCCTACAAAATTTCAAAGTCATAAGTCCCGGCGCCTATCATTTTAAGAAATGTCACCGCGAGTCATTCCGAGGGCATTGAAATCCATTCATTGCCGATGGTACCACTTTTTGAAGGCATCCATGTACCGAGTAATGACTTCCAGTCACTCTTAACTCATTCACTCCAACCGAGTAACTGTTGCCACATTCATTTTTTCCTCTAGCAGTTTAAAAAACGAATAAATTCACCTGAAGCAGCCACGTTTACTCGATAAAGGAAACTTACGAGCGCCTCGGATCTCCTTAGAGATACGTAGGACAGCCTTAACCGGTCCAGTCGCAAATAGAGAACACACTAAGTCAGAAAAATGTCCGCCAGATCCAGTCCTGGTTCCACGACTCTATGATGCTAACGGCCGGGCATTACGGAAGCCGCTCGAGCAGAAGACTGCGTACAAGCACTCGTGCCCAATCATCGGATAATGTTTCTGATTTAAGACACATATCTGAGGGATTTGCTACGCTATACATGCATGAGGTTTTTTTTTTTGTATTTCAAATGCATCCCTAATTCCATTAATCCTACGAACTACTCTTTCCAAGAGAGAGTCACTTGTAGTATTTAGGGAACGATCATAAGGGATCGTGGGCACACAATAAAACTCAATACATTCACGATCAAGCATGCAATAGATTAATAAGCAATAATAAACTATAGAAGCTAATTGATTGAAATTGGTAAGTAAACATAATAAAAAATAGTTAGATCTCAGCGTTTCAGGCAAGTGGGATTATAGAGGATAGAAAGCTAAGGGTATTTAATCATAGAACTCGATATCTAAATGTAAAGACGACCAGCTCTCACTGCGAAGTCTAATCTATTGACTAAGTTGATATCTCAGCTCTTCGCTTGTTGAACACGGAATGACCGTCGATTAATGGCAATGAATCCTGCTCGATCGGATGGTTTTTTGAGTCAGGCTTTATGACTAATTAGATAAGTTCACTTAAATTAACTAATCAGCTCTTCGTTTCTTCTTAAGCTAACCCTAGCTCAAGCAGGATTAATTCTGGTAGTAGACCCATGCTGCATCCGCTGCGCCTACTATCTATGATGCAGTGATTCATTGCTTATCTAGAACACAAAGTAATAACCAATTTTATTGACTAGATCTAATAATGCACCCGTAGCATTCTATTATTTTTGGCTAATCCTTCAATACAATTATAAACCCTGAAAACTAACAAGAGATCTACTCAGGACAGTGATCTTTGTCAATCAAAAATCATAATTATTAGAATAGAAAAAAAAATAAAAGGAGTTTCCAGGAGGACTCTGAAGGATTTCCTGCTTGCTATCTTAACCCTAGAAAAATAGATAGAAATAGTAAGGTTTGGTTGCCGTAATAATGGCATAGAACATATACAAATATGGTTTAGGTTCATCCATGGGTATTTTGGTAATGTATGGTTGGGCTTTATGTTCTTAAGTCGGCCATAAAAAAGTCGGGCCTGTCTCTGGGATCAAACCGGTGCAAAACGACACAAGGCTGTGCCGTCGATCGCCACACCTTCATTCTCGACAGCTTCCTCTCGCGAAGCAAGACAGAACAACAACTTCGTAAAACTCAGGCATGACTTTAGATCTAACCGTCAGATGGACGAGTAA
>CAJHQP010006444.1:0-38255 GCA_905132765.1 Moricandia arvensis | reverse complement strand
CTGCTGGATTGCTACTGAAGAACAATTTGAAGCGTGCGTATCCATCTATCGCTCAGGAAAATCAAAGATACATCAAGTCAGAGTTACTGCCTTGTCTGGGAGCAGTGGACAGACATATTCGGTCAACAGTTGGAACCATCATCAGTGAAATTGTTAATATAGAGGGTGTTTCTGGGTGGCTTGAGCTTTTGCCAGCTCTTGTAACTTGTTTAGACAGTAACGATCTGAATCACATGGATGGTGCAATGGATGCTTTGTCAAAGGTATGTTTCAGCTTCCAGTTTTATCTTCTGTTTCTACTTTTTTTTTTTTTTAACCTACGTTTAGAACCATAACTTAATCCAAGTTCTGCCTATTAGCTGTGATATCGTTGGAATGTGTCTTATTGATCAGATTTGTGAGGATATCCCGCAAGTATTGGATTCAGAAGTGCCTGGTTTATCAGAACGCCCTATCAACATTTTCCTGCCTAGGCTATATCAGGTGATACATTGTAGCATTTGCTAGGTTCTAGTTTGGTTTCTTTTCTTACTTTTGGATTGGTTGCTGCAAGATTGATTATCATTCTTTTTTTTGAGCAGTTTTTCCAGTCGCCTCATGCTTCACTGAGGAAGCTTGCCTTGGGTTGTGTGAATCAATATGTAATCATAATGCCTGCTGTAAGTACTGAGAAGACTATTTATTATACTTTTTCGTTTTGTATTGGTATAAAGGACTGGATTGTAACAATCTATGTTTTGCAGGCTTTGTACAATTCCATGGATAAGTACCTTCAGGGGTTGTTTGTCCTCGCCAATGATCCTGTAGCAGAAGTCAGAAAATTAGTATGTGACTTATTTAAGCTTATGTCAATTGTTTTCTTTAGGTGACACATGATTCAATCAGATTATCTCATTTCAAAGTTCTTTTGCTTATGTATAATTATCTGCTTCCTATGCTTAAAAGGTCTGCGCAGCATTTGTGCATCTGACGGAAGTCCTCCCCTCGTCAATAGAGGTATTTCTCATTGTACGTCTTACGTTTTGTTCGAGCTATTCGTCCACCATGGATCTTAGATTTCACATCTTCCCTTATTGTCTATTTCAGCCACATCTCAGGAATGTAATGGAATACATGCTACAAGTTAACAAAGACCCTGATGAAGAAGTGGCTCTTGAAGCATGTGAATTTTGGTAAAATGATGTTCTCTGTGTTTGCTCTATAGATGATGGTTTTGCACCTGTTTTTTTTGTCTTATGTTCCGCAGTTTCCTTTCTTTCTGGCCTGGTTTTTCTGTCCTTGTCCTCATTTTATTGTTGTTTGGCAGGTCTGCATACTGTGATGCTCAGCTACCGACAGAGAACTTGAAAGAGTTTCTGCCACGCCTAATTCCAGTATAGTGATGCTTTCCTCTTTTATCCAGTATATTTTTGGGTACTCAGTGTGTGTAGTTACAAATTTACGTAAAATATCTGTTTTAGGTGTTGCTCTCAAACATGGCTTATGCAGATGATGACGAGTCGCTTTTGGATGCGGAGGTTTGTTTTCTGTTGATAGTATATGTTTCTTCACCTTTCTCAGTATATAATTGTCCATCATATATCATATGAAATCTGTTCACTTTTGCAGGAAGATGAGTCTCAACCAGACAGAGATCAGGTGCAGTTGTTTGTTGTCGTGACTTTGATTTTTTCCTGTAAAAAATTGTTTTCAACTTTCATTCATTTTGCTTCTCCGACAGGATTTGAAACCTCGTTTTCATACATCAAGACTTCACGGATCAGAGGATTTTGATGACGATGTACGTGATCTACTTTTAGTTCGATTTGATATGTTTATAGATGTCTACTTTTAATTCTATAGATTCCTCATTAATGACTTATATCTGGGTACAGGATGACGACTCGTTTAACGTGTGGAATTTGAGAAAGTGCAGTGCAGCAGCTATTGACGTTCTCTCTAATGTATTTGGAGATGAGATCCTTCCAGCACTCATGCCCCTTATTCAGGTAAATGTTAGTCATTTCGGTCTTTCAAAATAGATACCAAAAAACTAAACCCTGTTCTTCCAAACCCAAACTGCAGGCAAAATTATCAGCTTCTGGTGATGAGGCCTGGAAAGAAAGGGAAGCTGCTGTTTTGACTCTTGGGGCTATTGCTGAAGGATGCTTTAATGGTCTTTACCCTCTCTTGTCTGAGGCAAGTTCGTTTTTGATCTAAATCATCTCATATATGTGATTTTTCTCTCCCCCAGTTCAAGTACATCAATATGCTAGTGCCTTATTTCTGCAGATCGTAGCATTTCTTCTTCCGCTTTTAGATGATAAATTCCCTCTCATAAGAAGCATATCTTGCTGGACACTTTCTCGATTTGGAAAGTATCTTATCCAGGTTTGATTTGAACATGGTATTTGGTGCTTCAAACGGTTTAAGATGACTCACTGCTTTTCTTTTCTAGGAAATTGGCAATCCAAAGGGTTATGAACAGTTTGAGAAAGTTCTTATGGGTCTTCTCCGCAGACTCTTGGATACGAACAAGCGGGTCCAGGAGGCTGCATGTTCAGCTTTTGCAACTGTTGAGGAGGTACCTGTTGGCCTTGGTTTTTGATATTATATGTGGATGTGGGTTTACCATGTGAATTATTTTCTGATGACCATGTAGGATGCTGCTGAAGAGTTAGTGCCACACCTGGAAGTAATACTGCAGCATCTAATGTGCGCTTTTGGAAAGTATCAGGTTGTTAAATCCTTTGTGATAATATTTTTTTTTTGTGCCGGCTATTATCAACTTCAAACAACTGTTTCTATACGTCTACCTAACATACAGTTTTCATATCCCAGAGGAGGAACTTAAGAATTGTCTACGATGCTATTGGAACGCTAGCAGATTCGGTTAGAGAAGAGTTGAACAAGGTATAACGATTGGGTTTACCGAATGTTAAGCTGTTCTTGTTAGATTTAGCTCCTTGACTATTATTATTTTAATCCATATATTGGTGCTAGTATAAATTTTCATGCCTACTTTATATTCTTCATTCTGCAGCCGGCTTATCTTGAAATCCTGATGCCTCCACTGGTCGCAAAGTGGCAACACCTTTCAAACTCAGATAAAGATCTATTTCCATTGCTGGAATGCTTCACATCTATTTCTCAGGTATGGGCTATTTGTCAAGGCCTTCGGAATATCTGTAGTCTTGAATCTGTTGCACCAATGAAACTAAGTTCAGTGATCCTAGTCAGTGAAAGTACCCAGGTTTTGTTAGTCTTAAGAACACTGAAAAAGTAACGTGCGGTTGTTGGTTAGCTGACAGACCAAAACTTCTTGTATTCGATTAGATTATTAGTTAAGCCTGAAGGTGCTACAAATAGTAGAAGATAACAGTTGTGAACGCCAGAGATATCTTGACAAGAATGTTACGACTGTTTTCAGCATGAACTATATGTCTAACAAATTGTGTTTCCATCTATCAGGCTTTAGGTGTGGGGTTCGCTCCATTTGCTCAGCCTGTTTTCCAGAGATGCATCGATATCATCCAACTACAACACCTGGCTAAGGTTTGATTAAATAATTTTGAAATTTCATTTCATTAGAGAACTGGAACTTTTTTAACACCTTTTCCAATTTTCGTTAGCTATATTATTTGCCTCAGTTAGATGAGCGTCATAGGCTTGAGAAAGTTACATTTCATATTTCACTGGGGCATGTACATAACTATTGCACCCGTGTGTTTTTGTTTGATGAAACCTTGGTTGTGGTGTTTGTAGGTTGATCCTGCTTCTGCTGGGGCTCAGTACGACAGAGAATTCATTGTTTGTGCTCTTGATTTGCTTTCTGGGCTTGCTGAAGGGCTTGGCAGTGGGATAGAGTCTCTGGTACTGCCTTTTCTCACTCACTGAACAACTCTTTTGGCGTTCGCTCGACGTTGTTGGTATAATATAACATATATCACAACCGGATATATTCTTAAACCATCACTCGTTTGCAGGTTTCACCAAGTAATCTCAGGGATCTGCTTCTCAAGTGTTGCATGGATGAAGCTTCTGATGTTAGACAAAGTGCTTTTGCTCTTATGGGTGATCTTGCCAGAGTAAGCTGTGTATTCTTTTGTACTTTAAATAGTGCCCATTAACAAAATTAAACAGCCGAGGACAAAGTGTAGTTATGTGGTATAATATGCTATAATTTGAATGCCTTTCTGCTATATAGATAAGTTTTATAAACTTATAATGACGTTTGGCTACCACTGATAGGTATTCCCGGCCTACCTACAACCCCGCATGGTTGAGTTCCTTGAAATTGCAAGCCAGCAACTGGTTGGTATCCAAGTTTCCTCCGGCTTTACCAATCCTCTTTTTCTTTTGTATTGATCCTATCTATGGTTTGTACAGAGTGCAAACCTCATTAGAGAAAACCTTTCTGTCGCCAATAATGCTTGTTGGGCCATTGGAGAATTAGCAGTCAAGGTAATACTAAAATACTATCTTTGCTACCGGATCTTGAAGTTTTTGGTCAAAGGCAGACCTGTGAATGATATGGACTCAATGTTTCAGGTTCGTCAAGAAGTCTCACCAATTGTGACGAACGTTGTCTCTTCCCTAGGCCTGATTCTTAAGCATGGAGAGGTGACCCCGCAGCTATAACTCCAAGAGCCTCTTGGCCATTGCTGAGTCTATCAACTGTTGTATCTGTGGACTATGCCTTATTTTTTTTTTTCCTTATGAAACAGTCTGTCAATAAGTCACTAGTCGAAAACAGTGCAATTACCCTCGGGAGACTAGCATGGATTCGTCCAGACCTCGTCGCACCTCACATGGAGCACTTCATGATGCCATGGTGCTTGGCATTAGCAACGTTAGTGAACCTTTTTGTGTTGGATTAAGAGTCCTTGCATTCCCAACCTCTCTGCTCCTTTCATCAATTTCCTATTATACATTTTTTTTTGTAGGGTACGTGATGACATTGAGAAAGAAGATGCATTTAGAGGGTTATGTGCAGTGGTATTGCTCTATACTCGTTGGTTTGTGTTTGAAACATGCAAGTCAAGCTTGATATTTACCTAGTGGTCTCCTTCATATATTCAGGTAAAAGTGAATCCATCAGGAGGTGTCAGCTCACTTGTTTTCATATGCAAAGCCATTGCAAGCTGGCATGTAAGTGAACAGAAAGACCAAGTGCAACTCTAATAGCTAAATTCACAGTCTTGTGACCGATAGTTGTCAACTTTTTATCACAGGAAATAAGAAGCGAGGACGTCAATAACGAAGTCTCCCAAGTGCTGAACGGCTATAAACACGTAAGCTATGCAGAATTTAAGTTCAGCTTTTAAGCAACGCAAGCAACTCGCTCATCATGTTTAATGTATTTGAATTCATGTTTTTGGTTCAGATGCTGGGAAACTCGTGGGCGGAATGTTTGTCTGCTTTGGAACCTCCTGTGAAAGAAAGGCTTGCGAGATATATTTGATTGTACACCGATTAGTCTCAAAATCAGGGGAGATCTGGCTCTATCATATTGCGTTGCAAACTACAAATAGATTTCACTGAGGTTGGTTGAGACCATTTTTTTACAAGATTTAATGAAAGTCCCAAGAGAAAGAGGAACAGTACAGAGTTTGTGTATGTGTGTGGGACTCTTCAGATAACATTTACGTCCTGTCTTTTTGTCTTCTATCAATTTTTCGTCCTTTTTCTTTGGTGGGCAACGTGGTATGGGTGGTGGTTTGAGCAGTTTTGGTTAAGATTTCTGAACCGAAAGGGCTAAGGAAGTTTCAAGATTCATTGTGCTTCCAACTTGTGTGAACTATTGGACCTGTGGTTACCCAATAAGAAACAAAAATGTGATTTAGATTTTATGTATTTTTCTTTTGCCATCATTCTCTTTTGACTGTGGTTTACGGATCCACTTGTGTTGTGTCATATACAACTGTTCCCAATTGCATTTACATTTTGCATATCTGACAGTAGAATAGTAATCTAATCCCAATAGTTTAGGTTCCAATAAGTAAAGTGTGGTCTTCATTTATAATCGACCTCTTGGAAAGCTTAGATATCTCTCTCCGGTATTGTATCTCTCGAGGGTACCTGACTACAATCATAAGCATATAGGGATAATTGGCAAAATACCCTATTTAAGATTTGAAATTAAGGATATACACTATTTAACTTCTATTTTCAAAACTACACTTATTTAGTTATTTATATGGAATAAGACTCTTTTGGCCTACTAAAAACTAAATTTTAACTTGTTAATATTCTGATTCATTTGTTGAAACAAATATATATATGATTTTTGATTATTTTAAAATATTTGTAATTGGATAACTTTTGAAATATTTGAAATTTACCTAACAAAAATTTGCTTTATTAGTCTTACTAGGATCGGCCCGCCCTACGGATGGGATATAATTTACTTATGATTTAGGTTATTATTTTTATATGATTTTATGGTTTGTGTTTTAGGTTTGCATTTGCAAAAGATGTGTATTGTATGTTTTAAAAATTGGTGGATTTTGAAGCGAGTACGTTTGGTTGAACCTTATGAAAATTTTTCTAGTGATTGAATGTATTATCATAGGTATGTTAAAAGTGTTGGGTTCAATCTTTTTTGTAAGATGTTATTAACTCAGTTTGTGAATCGTGTTTGAGGCTTCTTGTACCGAAAAATAAAGTTATTGTATGTATGTGTAATTTTTTTGGTTCGAGTGGTGTGAGTATTTACTTGTTAGTCAAGCAATCTTCAAGTCTTTAACTTCTAATACCATATTTGTGAGATTTTTTTTTAATAATCTTACATATGTTTGTAATTTTGGTTAATTTGTAAAGATGTTCAATCTAGATTTTGGTTTTTAGGTATTTTGATTTATAAAAATAGCAACCATAATAAAACCATAGATACTTTGATTTGGTTTGGTTTATATACCGCCACTATTCGATCTATTAAGTTTAATACCAAAAAACGATAAATATATTTAACTTTTGTAATATTTCATGAATTAGATATTAGTTTTACTAAACCATAAAGAGATTTTTATATTATAACTTTTAAGTAAAACATGTTTTATGTTTTCTTCTACTATTAAAATAATTAGTAAACATATAAAGTTAATATCAATAATAAGGTTCATGAATTAAAAAATAATAAATTTATAATATTATTAAATAAAGAAATATTAGCACAAATATTTGTCACTAAAAAAATATGTTTATTTAATTTGATAAAAGTGAAAAAAGAATTTTAAACTTACCAAAAAATATAAAATTACGTAAATCAACATTTAGATATAAAAATCATATCACAAAAATTATATATATTATTAATTATATTATATAATTTACATATTGTTATACTGCTACATTTAATAAATCACAATGTTTTAATGTTCGGGACACGTGTCGCGTTGTCAGGAGATGACTTTGTGACGTGGAATCCTATGTGGTAACCTCAAGAGTGATTAAAACACTCTTTCATATATATAGATAGATAGATTAGGGGCAAGTCCGCGCGAAAATTTACTATAATTAAGTGTTTAGATCGATATTTTTTTAGTTTCAAAAGATTTGTTATTTATGTTTATGAAATTTTATTTACATGTGATCTTTGTTTATATACCATGCTACCATATTGAGAGCTAATTTTCTTCTGGTCGACTAAATTATATAATTATATAGTTATGATTCTTTGAATGAAAAAATAAAAATTAGACGATGCATTTACTTTGTTAGTTTTAAGTTTTTGAGGTCACCCACTAATACTATCATATGTTTTCTTTGGAGTCTTGTTGTGTATTACGATTGATCAGAAGTTTGCAAATAATTGCTTAAATTTAAAAGAGCAGAAGATGATATTATGATGGCATTTTTGTTCTTTTAAGTGTGTCGATATTCGGTGATAGTAATAAGGATGGTATTTTTAATTTATTTATTTATTAGATAGGTTTAATTTTTTTATAAATGCTTTGATTATGTATAATCACTAATTGTGCTTTTCCATCAATTTCATATTGATTTTGATTTGAAATTGTAGTTATCTATTTTTGTGGAACTTTGTTTACATGTGATATTTGTTTATATAACATTTTACAATATTGAAAGCCAAATTAAGTAGTTGTGGTTGACTAAATTGTATAAATACATAGTTGTGAATTTCATATGAAAAAAAAAGTTGTAGACGATACATTTACTTTTTTTTGTTTGTTTTCTTTGAGATCATTCACTATTGTATGTTTTCTTTGTAGACTTATTGTGTATTGCGGTTGGTCAGAACTTTAAAATTATTTGCTTAAATTTAAAAGTTCAAAAGACAATGTTACAATGTTATTTGCTTTCTTTAAAGTGCTTTTTGCAAATTTGACTCAAAACTCAAAGTTAAATGCAAAACTAACCTCTCCTTCTCTTTTATTTTTCTTTTGTCATATTCATCCCACGTGTTCACATTATTTACAAAAATGTCATTAATTTTTGTTTTTCGAAAATAGCTTTTTTTACTCTGTCAACCTTGTCATCTTCAAGTATTTACAAGATTGCCATTGCCATCAATATCCCAACCACCATGAACAACCAATTTGAAGCTCTTAATGCATCTAAAATCGATTTACACACTCTCTTTCTCAGTTGTTATGAACTAAAAACAACATCTCTTTCACTTTGTCTCCAAATTCATCCAAAAAACTCAAGCTTTTGATTGCAAAAATTTTATGGTTAATAGAGTTATTCAAGCATACTATTCTTGGTGGGTTACCTTCGTTTCAGGTTCTGGGTGGTTGTAGAAAACTGTGTGTGCTAAGGAAGTCATCTCACTAGTTTATGGTATTAAATTGAAAATTTTCCAGATCTGTTCGCGTAGAAGACTTACATGTAAGTTGTCTGGCTGTAGAAGACTTACTTGTAAGTCTTTTGGTCAAGACGACTTACAAATAAGTTGTCTAGAAGACTCAGACAACTTACTGATACGTCTTCTATCTGGACGACTTACTGGTAAGTCTTCTATCTGGACGACTTACTGGTAAGTCTTCTATCTAGACAACTTATTGGTAAGTCTTCTATCTGGACGACTTACAAGTAAGTCGTCTATCTTCTGGACGACTTACTTGTAAGTCGTCCAGACAACTTACAAGTAAGTCGTCCAGATAGAAGACTTACTTGTAAGTCGTCCAGAAGATAGACGACTTACATGTAAGTCGTCCAGAAGATAGACGACTTACAAGTAAGTCGTCCAGAAGACTTAATATACTTAGAGGGAAACCAAAATATTTTTAGCGGGAAACTAAAATATTTAAGCGGGAATATTAGGATGACTTACATGTAAGTCGTCCAGAAGATAGACGACTTACAAGTAAGTCGTCCAGAAGATTTAATATACTTAGAGGGAAACCAAAATATTTTTAGCGGGAAACTAAAATATTTAAGCGGGAATATTTAAACTCACTATTTTCACTCATATATGCTGAAAAATTTAACTTTTGTTTATATTAATTTATATATCTTAAAACATATGTTAATTACATGATTTCAATTTTTCACTTATCAAAATATTTTTTTTAAATTAATATATTTTTAAGAAGAACTATACAACTTTCAAGTAAGTCTTCCAGAAGACTTACTTGAAAGTCTTCTGGACAGAAGACTTGCGAGGGTTAGAAACGTAAAACAAAATTTGTTTTTCTTGTTTGTTCACAAGGGGCTGGTTGTAATTTCAATAGCCTTTTAGGTTACTTTTGCATTTGATTCAAGTTTGAGTTTACTTTTGCATTTCAAATCAAGTTTTGGGTCATTTTTGGCAATTTTCCCTTCTTTAAAAGCTTGTTGATATTTGGTGATAGTAATATGAATGCTATTTTTATTTTATTTTTATTTGATAGTTATATGTTTTTAAAAAAAATTGATTATGTATAATTACTGATTGTGCTTTTCCATCAATTTCATTAATTTTTTTTCGAAATTTGAGTTTGGTAAGCACAAATGAAGAATATTTGTGACATTAGATTTTTTTTTTCATTGGTATGAATTGATGAAATATGAGAATAATATCATAAATAGATTTCATTTCTGTTTGTTCTTGTAAAGTTTTAGTTATTCTTGAAGTTTATATCTTCAGTAATTTTTTTAATTTCTTATATCTTATAATTTTTAATTTCAAACTAATTAAAAAATCTTTGTTTTGATTATTTATTAATCATTGGTTATGGTTTCTATTTTTTGTTAATTTATTTAACGTAAACTAAGTGACAAAGAAACAGCAAATTTCATGAGAATCACTTTTAAAAAAATATAATTAGATTTTTCTCTTTCGTTCTAAAAAATTATTTTTTTATCCTTCAAATGTTGTATGAAAGTATAATTAGATTTTTTTCTTTCGTTCTTATGATAGTCTATCAGGATGTGAGCCCAAGATGAAACAAAGCTAAATATACCTTTAAAAAAAAATAACTTCATATTAAATAAAAACTATTAAATAATATGTAACTTGGCAATATGCCATATTGGATAGTGTTTGATACAACAAAAAAAGAGTGTTTGATATGGATAGCTTGTGACCCAGATGATCTAACAGATCAGTAGTGCTATGCCAATGTCTTGACACCTACAAAAAGAGAATACATGTAATGGCGGTAATTCCATATGAAAATGTATGGCTAAAGTGTTTTTAGTAGACAATGTTAATAAACCAAACCTCAATTTGAAAAATGCTCGCAAATTTGAGAGATGCTCTGCAATTTGGTTATATTCTTAACTAAACCTCCATTCGCCACTGAGAACTCACTCTGATTCCTATGAGCTGCTTCCTTTTAGCTCCTCATCTTTTTGAGTAATGCTCAACAACTTGGTTTCTTTATCGACCAATTTTTCTTTTACCTTTGACAACTCCTCCATTTTCTCGAGTATATAACTTCCGTATTGTCTGCGACTGCTGTTTTCTGCCACAACAGTTTTTTTAACTCATCTTGTTTGCCCATGAAGCTCCCTTTAAGTTTTATGGTTTCAGCTTTTTCTTCTCCAAGTGTTTCCTGTGATACTTCGTCTCCCTCTCAGCTTCCTTAAGATTCTTATTCAAATTGGCTTCTTCCACTTTCCTTGCAGTTGCATCTGATTCACTTTGTTTGAGCAAATTCATCAGCTCTTTATTTTCCCACCAAGCCTTAGAGTACTAAAACTCGTTCTGGTTGCTACCTATATCACTTTTTAGACTACTAATTCATCTATTGCTTCATCTATCAATTTTTTCATACTTTTCATTTACATCCTTTGGATCCAACTTCAAACTTTCAAAATGGGCATCACAGCACTCCAATTCCACTTGACATGAGGAGCTCGTTATGCACTTCCCTTGCTCCTATGGATCTTTTCTGCAAAGCTACCATTAGGCTATCCAGATTCCTCATTATCTTTTCTTTGCGCTTCAACTATTTCTCTAAATCCTCAAATCATTTTTTTTTTTGCAGCATGATCTAACCTCGTCTCATGCAGCACCTGGTTACATTCAGTCAGCTGATTCATAACAGAAGCCATAATTCTGAAGTAGATGAATTCAATCTAATTGATTCTTCAATTGGTTTTTCAAATTCGCGAACCTTGTTCTTCCATTCTTCTGCTAAAATATTTGCGGAAGATTCAGCGGTTTTAGCAGCTTCTAGATCAACGTAAAGCTAGTAGGCTAGTCTAAATGATAGTATCATTGTCATGCTCCTTTCTCAACATTTCAATTTATGAATGTAGTTTAGAACCAATCTTGTTATCGTGATAGCTTCCTTTGAACCCAGGAATACCTTTAAGCGGTCTAATTCAGAAGAAAATACCTCGCCATGTCTTATCTACGATTGAATGCAGTTGACTTCCCTAAGGTTTCCGGATTTCTTTCACCAGTCAGAAGAAAACCACTCGATGGGACACCAACGCCGGGTTCGAACATGAAATGGTCAGAACCAATCGTTCAACGTAACACTTACTGATATTCTACAGTGGTTGGATGAGCATGTTCAGCTCTTCGGCGCCGACTACCTTCACATTGTTTCGACCGAGACGATGAAGATAAAACATAACCGGTTTAGGTTAGGAGGTACAGAGCCTAATACCCAATTTCAGACAGGCCCAAACTAAAATTAGCAGACACAAAAACCCATGAGTTCATCAACGAAAAGAGAAATCGTGAAGCTATTTCATCAAGCCAAGCCACGTGTCATTGTCTAGTGAACCTAATTAGTGACGTGTTCTCCTCAGAATGAAGGAAAACACTACTTTATATAATAAGATATATATATAATCAGTTCATCAGATTTACAGTTGAGCTGCTTTAGACTACAAAACATTTTGATCGATGATACAGCCAAATTTTAACTTTATCTAATAACTGCAAATGCATAATCAATCGCGATGGTATTTAGGTTATACTAAGATTCTTGGAGAGAAGAATTAAACTAATACAGATGTTAGTTGTTTTGTTGTTTTTGAATGTAAGAAAACAAAAAATAGAAGGTAAATGTGATTGAACTTATGAATTAAAAACGTCATGTTTTAGAAATTTCTCAAGAAACACAAATTACAAAAAAAAATTCTAAACATGAAATGAAATTAGAAACTCTCAACTAGACTAACTTTTTCCCAAAGTACTAACCCCTGTTTTATATATAGAAAGATTAACTTATTGAATTCGACCACCTAAACATGAATTCTGAGCTAGTTTGATTGGCTTACAAACCTCTTAAATCAACTTTTGTTGGTTAAAGATAATATGATCATCTAAATTAATTTTTAAGTATTTCATAAAACACTTTTGGTGTGCTAAACAACATAAAATCATTATCTACGATATCAGTCAAGTCATGCATTTTTATCAAGTTAGTGAAGAAATCAATAGATAATTCTCTATTCAAACAAATCAATCTGATAATCAACAAATTATTTTGAAACCATGAATCTAACCATGGATCTATCAAAAAAAATGTAGAAAGCCGATGAATAATGTTCAATAGATAAAGAAATAAAAATGGGTTCAGAAACCTTCTCAAGAGCTAGAGACGGCGATGTCTTAGAAAACTTTTTGGGAAATTTTTACGAACCTCATTTTTTCATTTCTTAATCTATTGAACTTTGTTTGTCGTCTATCTACATTTTCTCCTTTGATATGTCTGACTAGATCTATTTTTAGATTCATGGTTTCAAGAGGACTTCTCAAGAGGTAGAGACAACGATGTTTTCTCAGAAGAATTATAAGGTTTAAATTTGTTTCAGAATTTTATATTCAATCGCTATGTTCGATTTGAATAGGGTGGACAGCTTGTGCCAATTCATCTTGAATATGAAAGGTTGAGAAAGTTTTGTCATCGGTGTGGAATTCTTACACATAATGAAGCTACATGTCTGCAGCCAATAAACCACGACTTACAACTCATGGCTCCTGATACCCAACCACTTAAAGATGTTAATGTGGAAGAGAAACAATAGACTGAAGAGGCTGAAGTGGTACTAATTAAACCAGAAGCTGATAGACAAGGTAATGAGAATCCTGATGAGGAGATCAACAATATGGAGTACTATTAAGACATCATACCTCCACTGTTAAATCAAGGCAGATTATTCCAAGTCAACGGATTCACATCAAGGCTGATAACTACTTTTGAGATGTGATCTTCTTCAAAAGTCTGAAAGAGGATCAAAGCGTAAGTTAAAAATGTGAAGAAGCCAAACTTTGTAGACAAAGAGTTAATGAGCATGAGGATACACAAGGTTTGATGGTTACCTTAAACCACTAGAAGATCCATGAGGTTGCGTTCTTGGATTTATCAAGGGATAAAAATGAACCCTTTGACAATATTGTTTGTTAAATACATCATGAAGTCTTTAAACATGATGTTATGTTCCTCACTGAAACAAAGAACATGTAGGTTGTTAGATATATGCGAGAGCTGGTTTAATTAACCTAGCGGACGAACTTCCAATCTGATAGCGTCGATCGACACTTGGCCTTAGCCGTCGATCGACGGTTGACTCCTCTGTTCGCATACGAGAATTAGAACAAGAGGGGTCAGATATGTTGATTAAGGTCCTTGCATATTAATAATTTTTTGCATCCTATCCACTATAATTCACTTGCCTAAAATCTTAGATCTATCTTTTCCATATTTTAATCAACTTAACTTATTTAGACAATTTTCTTTTCAGATAGAACCCACAATAAACCTCCTATTTATAGCTTGCCTAGCTTAGCTATTAGGAATACAAAAATCTATTGTGTGCACTCGCTCTCTGTGGATTCGATAACTAAGTACTACAATTAGACCTCTCTTGGCAAGAGTAGTTCGTAGGGTTAACTTAATAGATTGTCTGCTTTAATATAAAACTTAACATGCACGCTGTTAGGTACCCAAATAAATCTGCAGAAGCAGCCTTGTTCAACATCTTGGTAATGGCATTATTTAGAATTATATACATACAAAATGATAAAGAGCATCCTTGCTTGTTATTTGTTCTCAAATTTTACTCTTATCTTCTGCTTGTGTTAAAATTCGTAGATTCACGGCTCTCTTATTTATGTTAGGCCCTTCACCATGACTTATCTTTCTTTAAATAATACAACTGCATCCAACTTCACAAGGAGTCATAATATCTTTTTGGGATTTTCTTTGGTTATTCGGGTTTACCATTTAAACATGTTTTGGTCTATATGATATTATAAAAAGTAAGTCTTTATTTAATCTAAAACGAATGTGAAGATTGAAGCCCAAATCCACAAATTCATTTACAAAATTTGCGTTCCATTTGTATATAGTCCAGTAATAGGTTTATGAAAATATGAGAGTAGACTTTTAACAACATTCATTGCTAAGTTTAAATGCATGTAAACAAATAATAAATAAATAATTTGATTTAGTATATCATTTTTCAAAATATTAAGGTTAATATAGCTTTGTTCTTCTACGACAGTGCCCAATTCTATTTTCATGGATTCAACCTTGCATGCATCGCCTCATCTTGGTATATTTTAAAAATTTGATCATCTCATTTATGACAATTATGTTCATTAAATGTGTCAGTTATGCATGACTACCATTATTTTACATGGACAAATGATCGAATTTCTTCCGGTCTAATGTCCTCTTTTCTTATCTTAAAAATTAACAAAATTAATAATTTTATCCTGCGCAAGGCGCGGATTATTACATACTGTATGTTATAAGATATACTCAAATTTAATCATATACTAGATTCGGACCAGCGCTATGCGCGGATATTGTTTTATCCAATCTTCATTCAAATTATTTATATTATATTGTAAGACTTTCAAATTTTGTGGTTTATGTTGTGTTATATAATATGTCGATATAGATATTTGTTTTCCTTACATGCATAGAGTTGATTTTTTTTATATTATGTGTTATAAATGGTGTAATTTGATAATGTATAACGTTACATATGTAGTATTAGTGGTTTGACTTGTCTATTAATTGTGATATTATTTTTTCTAAATAAAGGATTAATTTTATTTTAATTTATTGTTTTAGTTTATATTATACAAAATCATTATTTTAAATAATTTAAATATTTATTAACTAAAATAATTTAATCTAATTTATTAATTTCGAGTTTCTTTACATTTTAAACATTGTAATTATCAAAGTATATTACTGAAAACTATATATGCTCAATTGTTCTCTAGATATTTCATATTAAACATTATAAATATGAAAAAATAGGTATAAGATTTCTTTTAAGGATCGTTAGGCATATTCTAAATTCAGGTTTTTTTTTAGAATCGCTAAGACATATTTTGAAATCAGTTTTAAGAAAGTTAAGTTCTCAAATATATAGAATATAAATAAGAAGTTGGTGAATAGGTAACTGGAAATTTAAAGAAATATATATTGAAAATATCCAATTTACTTTACAAATCTAACATAATATACGGTATAAAAGATACATTAGTGTAGATTTGATCAAATCTATAAAAATATGGTTAGATTATTCTGCCTAAATGCTTGTATTGTAGATTTTTTATTAAATATGCAAAATTTCAAAATTTTGTAAATATAATATTTTATCAATGTACCGTTTTGTTTAACTAAACTTAACTTATTTTTATCTAAATGAATGACTTTAGCTTATATTAAACGTTTTAGGTTTTATGATTAGATGTTTTAGGTTTTATGATTTGGAATAGATATATATTATAAATAAGATGTTTTAGGTATTATGATACAGAATAAATATATTTTAATTCTCGTGATGTATTTTAAGCTATTATGTAAATTAGGTTATTTTATATTTTTGTGGCAATTTGAATGAAACCTATAAAAACAATACATATATGTATTACCCCATTCTTCAATCATTAATATCAGCTCACTTAACCCATTAAAAATGGACATTAGGTTAAAAGGTTGCACGTGCCAACACGTGCTGGATGAGGAAGCAGTAACGTCGATAAAATTCTTTCACCATTAACACCATCAAAAAAATTTTCATACATCACCGTGTTCTTTGCGGCCGTCTATAATAAAGTTTTGAGAAGTCTCGAGAAAATTCGTGACAAATAATTTTTCAGTTGATCAAATTTCTATTGATCATTTAGGCAAGGTGGATCAAGCAGACAACATAATAGAGGAGATCCGTTGACTAATTTAAATTTATCTGACCTGTAGAAAAGGACTCAATTCCAAACTAAGATTTGAACTTATTATTGAAACCAAGACATAAGTTTATTGTTAGAAACGAATTGAAACCATAACTGATTTGATTGCCAAACAAAAGAAGGAAGAAGAAAACAAAGACAGTGTCTGACGGATATAAGAGAGAGATAGGTCTTTTTTAAATTTGTATTCTATATATGCTAACCATTGATGTTCAGTTAATATCGGTTGGTAAGTTTAATTTAGTTAGAAAAGTTTAATGGTAGGTCGGTTAAATTTAAGTATATCGATGATCATTTAATATATGTATAAGAAGTGCATGTATATTTAGTCACAACTTATTGAATAGGTTCAAAAAATATTATGCCACGGTAGAATTTAAATAGGACTCTGTTTTAATATAGTAGATGTAGGCGTGCATACTTTTTGATAATACATACAATGACACATAAATATAAGGAAATCATTTGAAATTTATATTGCATACTAAATTTTTTTTTTTAAAACTTTAAAATTTAAATGAATAATATTACTCTCTCTGAGTATTAAAGAAGAGCCATTTGACATTTTTGACACAAATATTAAGAAATAATTTAAATTTATCTATTTTTTATAATTGAAACTGTTTTAGTAATAATATTTGACAAAAAATATATTTATAGAAAAATGAATTTTATAATTAATATTAAATTTTAAATAATTATGAATTACATTGAATTTTAAAGTGAGATTTTTTTGTGTAACAAAAAATATATTAAAATGACAATATTTATAAAAAAAAAGAGCAACAGTTTAATGTAGTAATTTTCTATTGTAAATTAATTGCTTTTATCTATAAAAAATCAAAATTGTCATATTATACTTCTTATATAATTAGAACTAAACCTATACACATTATTAGAAATATTATAAAAATTTATGGAAAATCAGCATACGAAAACCAGTACCAACAAAAATAAAAAACTAACAACCCCAACCTACTTTTGCTATCTTTATTGTTTTAGTTGTGTTATTATAATAAAATTTTGGTTTTATAAATGTAAAATGAATTAAAAAGAATTATTACTTTGTGTTTTGGTAAAACAACAAATGATATTAAGTTAAATAACAAATGATATTGAACTATAATTATATAAAATGTAATTAATTTAAAAACATTTATATTTATAAATTTAAAGAAAATAATCCGCGCGTAGCGCGGAAAGAGGATCTAGTTAAGGTTAATATAGCTTTGTTCTTCTACGACAGTGCCCAATTCTATTTTTATGGATTCAACCTTGCATGCATCGCCTCATCTTGGTATATTTTAAAAATTTGATCATCTCATTTATGACAATTATCTTCATTAAATGTGTCAGTTATGCATGACTGCCATTATTTTACATGGACAAATGATCGAATTTCTTCCGGTCTTATGAGAAAAAGATTATATCTCCTCGCCAGTGAACATGACAATTAGCAGCACTTCAAACGAAGAAATCTAACAAATAATAGCTCATGAAGATATATATATATATATATATATAAACTACGTATATGTTGTATCTTAATACAAAAATTCTAACGTGCCTATGTATTTTACGAAAGAAATGTTATAATGAAGTAGTAGCAAACAACTCATTTTGCTGTACTTGTTTGCTCCACAACAAAAAATCATGATAAAATATCAACCATAATTGGTTGTAACACTTATTTCAAATTATCACACTTCCTTTGTTTTTTATTGTATGATGATTTACATCAATTACACATATCAAAAAAATCAAAAGTATAACTAAAATTATAATTTAAAATTAATTGATTTAATTTTTTTTTTTTTTTTTGGACACAACTTTCTTTCACTAATCAACTTAAAAGACTACAACCACAAGAGGGAATGAAACATCCTCTTGAAACATAAACATAAGTTACAAAAGCATAGAAGATTAAACAGGATAAAACTTCATAAGAAGTTGACAGCGAAAACAAGACAATGCTTGAATGCGTCGAAGAAGCCTTCACGATAAAATCGGATAGCTGAGATTTAGTCACCTTATGTTGTGACGTTGAGAGCCAACCCTCACCAACGAGAAAAACCGAAGTAGTCTCGATTGCACCTTCTGGTCCCGTACAGACCGCTACGCAAGGTGACAAACCGGTGAATGAGCTGAAACAAAGACTCGGTATTAACCCCGAGGAAGATGATGAAACTGGTAACACAAACGATGAATCCATCGAATAATTGATTTAATTATAAATGAAAAATAGAAATACAATTGTTTACCGAGTTTTTGATAATGTTAAAGTTATTTAGATATGTGTAACCATTTTAGATTATGAAAAAATAAATTTATTCTAAAACATCTTTTTGATGAAAAATCAAATGTAATTATCCCTGTTAAAGAAAATTTACAATGGATCTAAAAAATAGAAAATTCTATAGAAAATAAAATTTAAAATGAAAGAATTTGCAAGAAAGACCTAGCTAGAATGTGTTTCAAACCATCTTCTAAGCATTCCCTCCAATTTGTAACTGCCAGTGTATTGAAGAGACAATATATGTTATGTACGAGTTTATCAATGCTTCCCGAGATTGCTTCCACTGTTAACCACTTTCCTCCATGCCTTCTGCAATTTCGTTCTCTCCAAAGAGTGTAGATCACTGACTGAAAACAGTCTGAACGAGTATGCTGTCAAAGCAAGTATTGTGCCTTCCCAATCTGGAGTGATGGCTGTACCAAGCAAACTTCCAGCTATGTTTATCCAGACAGCGAAAGTATAGGGACAGGCAAAAAAACAAGTGTTCTCTACTCTCCTCTCTTTCTCCAAAAAACACACATCCTTGAGTAATACCTTGATTCCTCATTCTCACTCTTGTGGACAGTCTATCATTAATTCGAAGCCAGACAATGAAAGATTGCCGAGGCACAGCCTGGAAAAACCAGACAAGCTTATACCAATGAACCTTAGGGAGCTTTATGTGCAAGAAATCACATGTTTGGCAAACCGATAAGGAAGATTTGTAATCATCTTGTCCATGTCTCCATAGAATTTTATCAGCTCCAAAATTAGAAACAGGAGGTGGTGTGGCAGTGATCTTGTCGTAAAGCTGAGGATACCTTCGAATACCTCGACCTCTAAGATTCCATCAAGACTCACAACTAGAGTCTGCCACAGTGGCTGAACGATCCACTCCCAAGTATATTGGTCCTAAGTGACATGTGATATCTATCAACTTCCAATTCCAAGCCAGTTATCAAACCAAAATGACACATCTCTCCCATCATGGATTTCAAAACTCACACATTCATAAGCTAAAGGTTGCAATGTTAGGAATTTTCTCCATGTACAAGACCCTACTAAAACATCGCAATTTATTCTAAAACATCATAAATTTAAATAGAAAGAATATTAGTTAACCAAATAATATGCATCCTTGTGTGACAGCTTCATAATGTAAATTCATAATTGATGAACCAGATTACCGGATTTGCTAATCTGTCTTAAGCGTTAACCACTCATTGATGGAATTTAGCGCGTATGAGCATTATGGATGGAAATTTTTTAAGCAGTTTCTCAAAAAATAAAAAATAAATGAAAAGTAGAAAAGAGAAGGGAGTGAATATGTTTTTTTTTTTTCTTTCAGTGATAATTTACTTCCACTGATAACCAAGTGAGATACATGGTGAAATGCAAATGCCGAAGGAAAAAGAGATCTCTCACACTAAAGCCAAATGAGGAGAACAAGAGTCTAAACAACATACTACAAAAAATACATCAAATCAAACAAAACAACCTAGATTCAAATGGGTAAACCACACTAGCAAAAGAGCAAATAAATTGACAAAAGAGTACACAATAATGCCTTATTCACCACGTGGAAAGCAGGGGGCTAGAACTCATTATATTTCTCTTTGAAAACCATGAAGAAGAGGAAAGAGCCACGAGCAATGAAAGCCTTAGCAAACCACCCTTAGAAAACCAATTTAACTGCAATGTTTTTGAAATCAGAAATCCCTGGAATGAACACGAACCTACAGCTCCAAACACCACCTGGTCAAGAGAACAACCAAGAGATCATATGCAGCAACGCCTAGAGTAAGATCGGCCCGTCACACCACAGATCTGACGCACCTTGCTAAACAACAACCAAACTGAAAGGCCTGTCTTGAAGCTTCAACCGACGACAACCCTTTCTGCTCAGATACAGATCTACACAAGGTCTCGGTGGAGCCAGCAGAGACAGCCTCCAGTTACCCTTCAGCTTTGTCGTCAAACAAGATTGGCGCTTCAAGCATCCTTCAAGGACCCACGTGACAACCCATATCTGCAATTTTTATCTCACCTAGGTGAAATTAATCAGTAAAAACTTATTATCTAAGTGGAGGAACATACAAACTACATACATCAAACAAAATAAAGGGCACGACAATGAAAAAGGGTTCCGGATGCCAACTAAATGAAACACTAGCTTTTAAGTCATCGAGAGAAAAATTGTTGTTTCTTTTTGAGAAGAGAGTTAATCTCTTGCTTGAAAAGCTTTCCAACATTTTTGAAAAACTCTTTTCTACATATCATCACACTATAATGTTTCAGGTTTTTTTAAAAGATCAAAACCATTTACAAATTAAAATATTAATATTTCGTATTTATGAAGAGATTTATACTATCTCTCCAATGTCAACTCCAATCACACGGTATAACGGTAAGATAATGTTAAATTTGATCTTTTCTCTTTCTAGCCAAACTGTAAAATGACGGCATTATAGTGTCATTCACTTTTTTGCTACAGTGTCACACCATATCTGGTGATACATGGTAGCAATACCTTTTTTCAAAGCTGTTTTTTTTGTTACATCAAAGCTGTTTATTTAAATATTTTCTAACTATAGTTAATTACATTTTATTTTTATTACCCTTTTATAATTGCGTCAGTTATTTAAACAAAATCAAATATACCATAATTATTTTGTTATCTTTTAAGTGTATTTAATATAAATATTAATTATGTGAAAGCAAATACAAAATAGTTAAAATACATAAAAACTTTAATTTAAACACTGAAAAAATATATTACGAAATAAACTAATATTTTAATATAATATTTTGTTATATAATGTATTTATATTTTAAATAAAATATTATTTTAGTTATAGTTTTAATATCAGTTAATAACTTTTAATTATCAAATAATTCTTATTTATCAAAACTATTATATTTATCAAAAACTCATAAGATCTTAATAAATAATAATAAAGAATATTCTTTTTAGTTTAATATTTGATGTTGTGGTTTGAGACTTGAAAAATTTAATCCTGAAATTACACTAAAATGGTGTGATTTTGACACTAAAACAGTTTAATGGGTTGGAGATGCCATGAGGAAGTTAACAAACTGTGAATATTTCTGTAAATTTTGAAAATAATAATCACTATGACAGCAGTTTAAAAGTGATCCCATATGAGTTTGTTATAACCTCATTTAAAACGCAGTGTACCTAATTTATATTGTGATGGTTCCCACGGATAAAAGTGGTTAGCATCTGACTCAGGGAGAACACCTAATTTACAACTGTGATGGTCCTGATGGCCTAGGGGTTAGCATGTGTTCACACATCAAGTTATATATTTTTCTTAGTTTTGACTTTGGACCAATCGTTGGGTACACCGTACATGTTTTATGTGGGGTTGATAGGAAAACAATCGTGTAAGTATGTAGGACCATAAAACAGTTGTAACTGATTTGTAGGTGGGTTAATATCAGGGAAATTGTCAAAAATACCACTTTCTTTGTACCACTTTTCAAAAATACCTTAATCATTTTTATCTTTATTTTTAAGAGAAAAAACACACTTATAACCTTTGAGTTAATTAATCTAAGACTTAGGGTTTAAAGTTAAGGGATGGTGTAGGGTGGGGATATGGTTTATGAATTTAAAATTTAGGATTTTAATTAATTTTTAAAAGAATTTAACTCTTAAAAAAATAATATTTTTAAAAATATCTATTTAATGAAGGTAAAAATGAAAAGTGGTATAAGAAAAGTGGTATTTTTGAAAATTCCCCATAATATCACATGTGAGAAAAAAATCATGTATTTTCACCAAAATGAATTTTATGTAGTTTTATGGAAACTATTTGTTCATGTGTTTCAGTGGGATTTGTGAGAGAATTGTTTTGTAGCTGTTTTGGTCAACTGCGAAAATTCGTAGCTGTATGAAGTTTTTTCTCTTTAAGAAACAAGAAGGAATTAGAGGAGAATCAGTAATTACAAGTCTTCTAAACCAAATACAATTCCTTAAAATAACTTAAAAAAAAGATATTAAAATATTAATACCACATCTACATGATTATGATATTTATCCAATCCTCTTATCTGTAATATTAGATTTTTGTGCGTATATCCCTTTTTTATTATATCATTTTTTGTTTATAAGTTGTCATGATTATTACGGATAACTAAATTAGAATATATGGATGTAAATAAAATATCTAAAATTTAAAATTAATAACCTATATAATTATGACATATATTTAGACTTATAATTAGAACTTATGTTGAGCTATCCAAAAATTATATTTCAAAATTGCGTTGAGAAACCACCATAAATAAAGCTTGCCATAGCCGGGTAGATTCATATTCCAATATGGTCAAAATATTTTATGATTCCTGCGTATTGTTATTGGTGGGTATTTGTTCGGATTTTAACGTTATTCATATCAATTTCTCGATTTTAACATATTTATCTTTTTCTAATGTTAAATTTTGTTTTATACATATGTAAAAATTTTGATCAATTTGTTGCCACATGATTGAGATAGTTTTTCAGACGAGATAACATCAATGCATCTTAATTTACACAAAAAAATCATGGATTTTCGAAAAAAATATGTCATCATATTTTTTCATGACAAAGATGTCATCATATTGCGACTAGATTATTTATGACCACTGTAAGTCACCGCAACTTCATTGTAAAAAAACTTTGGTTGTAATATTTACAATGATCTATACCGTACCAAATGTCTTTAGGAAACTACTACTTTAGTACTTATTACATTTCTTATCCATCATATAACCTTTTTGGTTTTCCCCAATTTAAATCTCTAAATTATAGTAATAGATATCCGAGAAGACATCAGTAAATCCAAATGTAAACTGTTCATTTTTCTGAAGGACAAATTAATGCATAGAGTGAATGAATAGACGGGGAGATGACCTTTAAAAGGTGGAAAGGAAGTCTTGATTAAAGCAATCATGCTAGCCCTCCCAACATATGTAATGTCTAGTTTCCTATTACCGCTGAAGTTATGTAAAAACTTAGTAAGTGCCATTGCAAAATTTTAGTGGAGTTTGAATACCCCTAAGAAAAGAATTTACTGGGCAAAGTGGGAAAATGTCTGTTTACCAAGGGAGGAAGGTGGGATAGGATTTCGAATGATCCATGAGTTTAACCTTGCTCTACTGAAAAACAACTTTTGAGGTTAGTACAGTATCCCGACTCGCTGGGGCAAGGGTGCTAAAATGAAGATACTACATAATGAGTTCGCCTTTGCGAAACATCTCAGTAAACAGTCCATCATATGTGTGGAACAACATCTCAGCAGCCCAGAAGCTGCTCTTATTGGGAGCCAGACAAAAGGTACATTCATAATATGAGGTCAAGGTGTGGGAGGATCCTTGGATTCCCACTTCACCAGCTAGGGCAACTATACCTGCAACCCCAATCTTAAACTCAAACATGAGAGTAAGTGGTCTGATTAATCAGAACTTGAATGAGTGAAATGTAGGGCTACTTGAGGATTATGTCGACTTTGATGATATATCTTACATAAGGAGTCTGGCCATAAGTACGGCTCTTCGTCGAGATATGTTCTGTTGGAACTATACCAAAAATGACCAGTACACAGTCAAATCAGGTTATTGGGTTGCACGAAACTTACTTAAGGATGAGAAGGAAAAGGAGATAATGGACCTAGTATAACGAAGATACAAGATTTGCTTGGAAGATAAGAGTTCCTAAAAAGATATGTTATCTTATATGACAACTGATAACCGGTCATGTGGCGGTTACGAAGAACTTGATAAGGTGTAACATGAGATGTGATAAGTACTGCCCGCGTTGTGGGGAACCTGAAGAATCTATTACCCATGCAATTTTTGAATGCCCGCCAGCTCTCCAAGCTTGGTGCCTATCAACGGCACCAACAAGTCAGAACATCTTCCCTCTCTCGAGCATTTATGCTAATATGGATTACCTCTTCTGGAGGAAAAACAACATTTTGAACCAGAATTATACATGGATCCTTATCCGTGGATAATCTGGTACATCTGGAAGACCAGAAACGATAAGCTCTTTAGGAGCATAGACAGAGACCCCTTGGAACTAGTTCACTATGCTGAAAGTGAATGCCAAGCATGGTTCAAAGCTAATGAGAAAGAACCATCAGCCCCACAAGGTCATAATACTGAGGATCATCAAGTCATAAGCTTGAGGACTATTTGTCTGATAGATGGATCATGGACATCTACAACACAATTTAGTGGATGTAGATGGGTATGGATGGATAGGATGAGAAAAGTTGAGCTTATGACAATACGGAATTGCAATAGCAGAGAATCCGCCTTGCATTCTGAGTTGGAAGCGCTAGGCTGGGCGATGGAGAATATGTTTCAGCATTCGACATGTCAAAGCTTTAGCACGGACTGCAATGATTTGATCAGCATGCTCAAAGAACCCTAAGATTGGCCAGAATTTGCAATAGAACTGGAGAAGATAGAGACTCTGAAGATCTGTTTCCCAAACTTCAAGATTACCCTTGTTTCAAGATTGCACAACCAGATTTCAGATTCTTTAGCTAGGTCTGATAGGTCTTTCCATAGATTTCTCTGTTTTATTGGTTGTTCTATTTTTGTCTGGTTACCCAGACCACTTCTACCTTGAGTAATAGAACAACTTTTTGAAGGTAAAAAAAAAAACTCTAAATTATAGTAGTTGTTTATATTTGTGTGTGAGTTCTTTTTTTCATTTTTCGGGGACAGATTTATGTCAAACAAAAAAACAATTTGGAGCCCCAAAACACAGAATAGTAAGATGTTTTTAATGGTTCGGATCCATGGTTGTTAGGTTGGATGTCGGATTTACTGAATGAGTCATGTATTGAATACTCAACTACTCTCCCACCTATTTTTTTCTGATTACATATGCTGGACAAAGTCTTATTGATAGTCGTCTCAGTGTACGAATCGAAAGTAGCAAACTAGGCACGATATGTCCATTTCTCATACTTTTATCTTTTCTAGGCACCAAAGATTATCTTTTATCAATCGCATGCAGATATACAAGCGTTAATTGCATGATAAGAGTGAATATAGTTTGAGTATATTCCCATTTTCCATTGTTGGAACGCTTGAGTTTTGAATTACTTTATCCAGCCGAAAGAAGATATGTATAAATCAGTCGTGGGCATGCATGTGCTATTAGGCTTGGGCACTTCTGTTTCGATTCGGTTTTGATTCGTATTTTTTGTTTGTTAGGTTGTTATGTGGTCCATTGAAGCAAAACGAATATAGGAAAACTTTTAACCAGGGGCACTATTATAAACTTTAAATCAGTCGGGGATATTATCAAGGATTTGAGCTAAAAAGAATTTAAATTAAGATTTAAACCTAATTGCTTATTTAAAAAAAAAAAAAAACAGTAAGGGGCACGTGGCCCTATCCATTGTAAACTGCAGCCTCCCCCTATGTTTGGATATATATATAATCTGGTTAGGTTTAATTTATTTTTGGTTTTTGGTTCACTTTAGATAACAAAGTTACTAATTGGCTAATATTCGAGAAAAATATTTGGTCTACTTCGGTTCTGGTTAAATTCCAATATTTGGATAATATTAGTTAATTCAAATAATTCTTTTTAGATAATTCGGAGGGTTGTGGAGAAAATATTATGTAGTTTAATTTTTTTTAAAGAAAATATTGGGTAATTCAAATCTTTTTGGATAAAATATCATGTAACTAGGATAATAGAAAATATATGAGATAAAATATTAAGATAATTCAATTTTCTGGTAATTTGGTTTATACATAGTATTTTGAGCATATTTGGTTATTTTACTAAATATAATTAATATATTTAGGTATATAATTATATTTTAAAATTCAGATATCTATTTATAGTATAAACTCTATAAATTAATACTCGATAAGTTAAAGGCAAGAAAAAAAATTCACCGGTTTAAAGGGTTATTGTTAAATATGACACAATTCCATAAAATAATAAAATAATTTTTGAAAAATATTATGTAAATATATTGTCCCAATGTAAAAACAAAATAATAATTAAAATATTTATATTCTGTAAATATAAACAATATATTGTACCGTTTGTTTTTTGTTTATACTGAAGTCTTTCTTTAGTTTTTCTAAACATTTCATAATATTTTAATGTTATTTTGTCATTTTACACTTATAAATGTTTCTACATTTACGGTAAAATATTTTATGCAGAGAATAATCAAATAAAAATATAAATTTGTATATATAAGATATAATCAATACATGTATCGCAAAATCAAATATTCTTCTTTTTACATAAAAATATATATATCAAAATATACAAATCTAAAAATAGATTTTGTTTTGTAATTAATAACTTCATAAATTATTATATTCCTAATATTATTAATTTTTTTTTAAAAATATTATAGTTTTCTATTCGAATCCGGTTCAGATTCTATTTTTGCTTTTAAGGTATATATATACTCCAATCAAATATTTGTAAAATTTAATTCTTTTTTTTTGTTTTCTAGTTCGATACAATTCGGTTATTCGGTTCTATAGTCTTCACATGTTACTATAGCACGAATATAGAAAAGGTGATCTCTCAACTCGATCTTCTTGACCACTTAGGCCATTTTTAAAGAGTGTCTTTGTTTCATTTTAAAATAGAGTATTTTAAAATTAGAAGATAATTGTATTCCAATGTTACTTTTAATTTTATACAGTAAAAGTAATATTTTAGTATACTATTTTCTATTTCTATATTAATTTATTGTGTGATCTAAAGTTTTAAGATGTTGAAATTTTATTTTTTATTTTATTTTGGGTGAACATGCTATTTCCCCACGAAATTTATCATATAACATCATATATCCATTGAACTAATAACTCGTGTTATACTTCTGAACTATAAGTTATAAATTTATTCTCCCTCAATCGATAGTTCGAAATCTATTTTACCCGAATTAATTACATATAGACGATGGTTTAGTTAATTTTTTGTTAACCAAAAAATTTTAAAACCAAACAAATATTTTATTAAAAGATAAGTTTTCAAAGTCTCCCAAAATAAGAATTTTTCAAAGTTTCTTTTATGATATTGATAGTGTGGAGTTTGAATATTGTATGAGCATTCTTTTTTGGATAAAAATTAAAATATTATCTTGTAACTGGTTTAAATTATATGGCTCAAAACAAACCAATAAAAACATACTATATAGGTAAATAAGTTTCGAACTATAGATCCAGAGAAAAATAAATTTGTAACTTTCGATTCAGGAAAGTTTGACACACGATCATGGTTCCTTGGATATCTGATGCTATATTATATTTTTCGTGGAGAGATAACATATTAGCCCTTTTATCTTTCACCAATAAACAACCACAACTAAAATATTTATAAAATTACATACACTAAAATTTTATTGAAGTATGTAAATAAAAGATAACCACATATTAAGCATAATACTTACATATAAAATTAATATATAGTTTTATTTAGGTAGAATGAAAACATATAAAAATAATTAATTATTTTGTAAATGAAAAGTTTAACACTTAATATAGAGTAAACGAACAATCTCCTAAATGTTATTTGTTAAGCATTTTTAAGACTGTGTATATGTCACTACCACATTCATTCTTAAGAAAATAAGATAACAAAACTTAGTGAAAAGTATGACATGTTTTACCTGTTATTATGAAATTTACATTTTTGATAAAATTCTTGAAAAATGACAATAACTTATGTGTATCAGTATTAATGAAAATTTTTAAACTAATAACATCATTATAATATATAAAATCTACACATTAGTTAAGAATTGAAAAACTAAAATATGTAAATATTTATATTTTTAATAAAACTAGTTGTAAATGTATTTGTTAAATAAGTGTTCAAATTATGCTTTCATTCATTATTTGGCTTGAAATACTCATCACTTTTCCAAACTATTAAATATACTAGAAATATAGCCCCCGCGCAAGCGCGGGGCGAATTCGTTTTTTTAAGCTTTACGTGTGTATAAGATTTTGTTGTTCGTATCTTGTCTAAATCTTTGTTTTTTTCGTATTGCAATATTGGAGTCATCACTTCCATTGAGTTCAATTCCGTTTTGTTATGTCTTCAAGTGAAGTGTAATTTTCATTAGAAAGCCAAATAAAAATCAGGAAGATTACGACATTAAGTTATGTACATAAGATAGTTTGAAAATCAGGAAGTTTAATCCCTAAAACTTTCCGTACTACTTTATGAAAATTTCTAATTTATATGTAGAGATGAAATCTTTAATTTGCTTGTTGACATGGAATAATAATATAACGTCCCGACCGTCCACGGTTAATGAGCTGCTCATATTCGCGCTCTCGACCTGTAGATCCCATTCCATCTAACGATCGGTTCGTTAATTTTTCTAAAGTCTCCAAATCATTGTTTACTTACCATATAATCACCACCCGACCTTCCTCGTGTTTTGGATTCATTCGCATGGTATCATGAATCACTTCCTGATAGCTCATTCATCATTTCACTATACCAACCTAAGCACGCTTAACTCTGGAGTTCTAAACGGATGTGTGACGGAAAAGGTAAGTCAACTTTGGTGACATAGGTAACTAAATCAATTCTCTTAAGCCTTTTTATATATATCACAGCTCGGGATGTTTCCATTCACCTCCTCTCAAAGAATAAAACGTCTTTGTTGTGTCCCACGACAGGTCTCAAGTTGCCTCTCGGGTTAAAATCGAGATGGCTAACCAGCTGTAATACCACTTGTAATGCCTCGACCGCCACGCCTCATTCAAAATAAGTAAAAAAATCCGCCATCAATTTTAAAAAAATCTCTTGTACCTGAGTTAGTTATGTCAATCAAATAAACACCGAAGTGAAAGGTTCGACTATTTTAGTATGTCAACATACGATTTAAAAAAAATATGTGGGACCAACTTAATATTGACATAGACACCCTTAGAAAAGACCAAACTGTAATATTATTATATAAAATTTAGTTTCTAGTTTACAAAATCTCATTTAGCTTAGTTGGTTATGTCAATCAAATAAACATTGAGGTGAAGGGTTCGAATCTCATAGTCAACATCCAATTTTTTTTTTTGAAAAGCCCATTACGAAATGGACACGTGGCAGAATGGGAGAGAGTAAACTCTCCCATTATAATATAGATTCGTATAAAATCACCATAAAGTATATTTGGTAAAAAACTGTAAATCCACTCATTGAGTTAAGTAATAAATCATTTCAGAATTTTACTGTAAATATTATCCTCATTTTTTAAGTTAATTAATAAATCAATTTATCATTTTAATTATGTCTTAACTAAAATAATAAAAAAATAAAATTTATACACTTAAAAATATTTTAGAGAAAATATATAAAATTGATAATCCAATTCTAAACATAATTTAAAATTATTTTATGTATTTATATTAAAAATCTAAAAATATTAAAAAATATAGATATATTTTTTAATTTTTCACTATGCAAATAACATATTTTAAAAAGTTATTATTATTGCACATGACACATGAAACCTCTTAATGTTACTGTATCTATTTGGAATAATAGTGTTTATCTCTCCCTATTTGGTGTAACACATAAAGTAGTACTGAAGATAATTTTATTCTAGAAATTGCATTTAAAGGAAATAAAAGAATACAATTAAAAATGATCTTACTCTTTAGATTTCTAGACAAATCTAAGTGACCTATACTTTGATTTCTAGGAGAATTTCAAGTTTACCACTTTTGTTGTACTACTTTTCATTTTTACTTTCATTAAAAAGACATTTTCATAAATCTTATTTTTTTAAGAGATAAAAATTTTAAAATTAATTAAAATTTTACTTTCCTAAACCCTATTCTCACCTCTCAACTTTAAACTATAAGTCTTAGATTAATTAACCCAAAAGTTATAAGCGTATTTTTCTTCTTAAAAATAATAGTAAAAGTAATTAAAGAAAAAGTGAAAAATGCTAAAAAATAAGTATTTTTAACCATTTCCCTTGATTTCTTAAGCTATTATAGTCCCAAAATTGATATTATTTCGATTCAGTCAGACCTTTAAGATTTAGAACCCACTATTCGATCTAGGAAAGTCATTCTAGTAAAAAAAAAGTCACACAAGTAAAAAACGCTTGAACGACAAATAGTGACAATTTACTCACTTGATGACGAACATATATAATGACCAGTTGACAGAGTCCGTAATTAAAAAGCAAAGGAGAGAGAGAGAGTGACTAAAATACCAAAATATCCTTAACAATCTGATGTAACATAAACATGCTTTCTATCCAATTTTTATATTAATAGATAAACTGAAATAAACATATCTGCCCACTTTTTTTTTTTGACGAAAGGTTTGTATCTGCCCACTTTGTGAGAAACATATGTTCCTTTAGGCAAAATCGAAACAAATCTTAAACCCTTAAAGCTTGGTTTTATAATAGCCAAAGTGGTGATGGAGGATGGATTCGTAGGGATGATGACACACATGTTGACTATCGTTTTCTTTTCTGGCTTCGCCGGGTCCATGGAAGCACCTGTGATTACTGACGTCACCGTCGCCGCCGTTTGCTCTTCACCAGACGACTCATGTTCTCTCGCCGTCTACCTCACCGGTTTCCAACAAGTGGTAATTAACTCTTAATTTCTTTATTGTTTCTTCTTTCTTTTTTTTGTTAATTTTTTTCTTCTGAACTCTGTGTACATCTCTGTCTTATTTCTCCAAACTTAAAATTCAAAACCTATTAGTATATGATTATATCTATGGTCAAATTTTTTAAATATTTATTTTTCAAATATTTTAAATATTTATTTTTCAAATTTTTGTTACAAAAGTAGCTATAAAAAATTATCAAAATAAATTTTTTATTTTAAATTTTTTAATTTTTTGTATTAAGTTTAAATTTCACTTCGAAATCCTTGCTCTATAACTCTAAATTTTAAGTGTAAATTACTTAATTTAAATAGTATAAATGTATATTTATATTTTTAATAAAATTTATTTTATCTATTTAAAAAATATTTTTGTGACAAAAATTAAAAAGAATTATCCTAAGATATTTTTTCTATATTAATTGCTTGAACAATTTTGGTGTTATAACAAATTAAGTATTACATTTGGAAGGTTTTGGCAAAAACATAAAATCAATATTTCTTTTTGACTAGTATTTTTGATAGTAAGGTCATATAATTCAATTTATGTCGGTCAAATTTATAAAACCGATTAAAGAAACATCATGGTAGTATATTTATGTGAAAACGTGTGTTATAAATGAAGGCAATAGGGTTGGGGACGATGGTGATGATGCCAGTAATTGGGAATTTATCAGACAGATATGGAACTAAAGCAGTTCTCACTCTTCCCATGTGTCTCTCTGTCCTTCCTCCTGGTTTGTTTTTCTCTCTCTCACTCGTTCTTATTTTTAACCTTTTCTTATTCTTTAATCCCGCTAGACACTTGGACACATCAGCATTCTTACACAAAAAAAAGAACTCGCTAATCTATTTTGAATAAATAATTACAAGAATCATAGACTACGATATGTGTATTTTACTAGGAGAGTAATGTGTGGATGAAAATTAGCTTTGCCCCACTGCGACAACAACTCAATGTCTAGCCATCATTGTTCCTTCCACTGTTTAATCAATCTAAAAATGTATTTTGTTTTACTTTAGTTATATTTTATTTTTAAAAATTGAAGTAACAAATAAAATTAAATAAATAATGATATAATTACTTTATATTGGAGATACCCATTTCCAAAATAAAGTAAAGACGGAGTGGAATCTGTGAAGATTTTCTTCCCATGAATATATCTAACATATTTGAACAATGCAATAAATTACCGAAATATACAAAAAGTAAATCGTACACACAAACATAAGTCATAACTAGGGTTAGACATTTTATCCGTTAAATTTGATTTGATTCGTTATTCCTTTCGATTCTATCCAAAAATTCCAGATATCCGTAAATTTTTGAATCAAAACAAATATTACAAATCGATATCCGTTAAAATCAAAGCAAATTACAAATAATAAAATTTAGGAAATCGAATATTTGTTCCGATCCGGCAATATATAAATACATGTATATCGTAATTATATTTAGAGTTTTAAATATATAAGTTTAAATAATTATTATTCTAACATACGATTTGACAAATTATGTTCACATTATTACTTATATAAAAATATTACATAAAAAAGTTTATGATAATTATAATTTTTTCTTAAGTTTTGTGGTTTGATAATTGTTAACTAAGTTTAAAATTTACAAAATATGTAGTTTCATTGTTTTTAAAATTTTTATTTTACATATCATGCAAAACAATTTTTTTTAAAAAAAAAATTGTATAGAATTTTTAAAATTATTTGTATTAATCAAAACAGATAAGATATCCATAAGTATTGGTAAATATCCAAAAATATCTATTTATTTTTTGGATATCTGTTTTTCTGGATATCCATATTTTTACTAAGCAAAACAAATTAAAAAATTAGATATTTGTAACATACAAAGCAAATTATAAATACCTTAAAAAGCCCGGATATTCGATCCGTACCCCGCCTCAGTCATAACACAACCATTTTAACATTTTCTGTTGAAAATTAGAAATGATGTAATTATGGATTTCCAAACGAATCATGGTGATATTTCATAAATATCTCTGGTCTTCATTGCCGTGATAAAACCACTCATGGTAAACAAATGTGTGATAAAATGTAAAATGACATTTTCTAATAAAATAATATTATATTTTATAAAACAAATTATGTGTTATTTAAAATAAACTAATAAAATTAATCTATCTTATCAAAACATAAACGTCATATAAAATGACATTTTTACCGTGTTATTTATGGAACTTGTCGTTGTAAATCTTTGCTTTTTTAAAAAATTACACTAAATAGTAAGGCCAAATCATTATGACCAATTTAATCATAATTAAAAATATGTTTTATTTTTATTTTTCAATTATCATAGAATCTTATATTGTTAATATTTTATAAAATAATTATTTAAATTTGAAATTAAATTTTAATATTAATTATTTTCATAATTTAAACGTAGAAAATCTTGATAAATTTTTATCTAGCCTCCAACGGAACACCAGAATGGTAAGTTATCGGATAATTTTCAAGGTTACCACATTATTTGTATTATTAATCTTTATTTTCACTAAAGAGATATTTTTACAAATATTTTTTTAAAAGGCAAATGACTTTTAAATTAATTAAAATCCTAAATTTCACATTCCAAAACCCTCCCCCACCCCTCAGTTTTAAACCATAAGTTTTAAATTAATTAATCATAGGATTCTAAGTGTTTTTTTTCTCTTAAAAATGAGAGTAAAATTGATTAGGTAAACATGAAAATAGTAGTAGGAATGTGGTATTTTGACAATTTCCCTAAGTTATTTACATTTATGACGTAGTAAATAGGTGTCTTCGGATGACATAAATAGTGATTACAATGGCATTGAGAGTAAAACTGAACTAATTAAAACTGAACTGAAATAAACTGGCTTGAGTTTGGTAATACTGAAGAAAGAATGTTATTTTTTAAAACTGCACTATATAAATATGGTTCGATCTATAAACCGAACAAATCGATAAACTAAATAAACTGATTAATTTGAATAGAGTAATATAATATTATAATGTATATATATATAGCTAATAATATGTACATATTTTATTTTATTGATATGATTTTCATATTTAAATTTTGATTTTAATTTTTTTTGCTTAAGTTACTTTGTTTTCTCATTTTTATCAAATAAAATAAAATCTATTTTTTTGAAAAATATTTGGTAATATTTATTTTTTAATAAAATTATTCTTATTTTTTTATTTTGTGAAAGTTATCATAATTATTAATTTTTGCTCTTACTAATTATTTTAATAGTTAATTAAAACAGAATATTCTATTTAGAAGTTACTGAAGATATATTATGTTTTAATAAATACAATTTCTAATCATATAAATTAAGCATGAAAGAATAGAAAAGATAAATTAGTTATTTTTTGGTATAAAACTGAATAAATCAAAAACTGATAGTATATAAAAAAAACCAAAATACATATGGTGTTATATTAATATAGTAGTTACCTTTTATAATACAAATACTAAAAAACTAAATAAAAAACACACTGAAATCCGAATTGAACACCACTAGTTTTTTTTTGACATTAAACGACTATTCTATTACTCTAAAACAATAGTTAATATGAGAATCCAGACCGAAATAGAACAACCAACAAAAATTAAATTACGGTGAAAAGCGCACGCCTTCTTCGCCAAAGAATTTTCCTTCTCGGTTTGCGATCTTGGGACGTGGATGATCTGAAATCGTGAAAGCGCTGTCGAATGGATGTGAACTTTGTTAACTCCGTAGAGAAGCCTCGCCATGATGTTACGATCTTATGTAGGCATGATCTTATGATATACTATTTGATTTGAGTTTTGTCTATATTTATAGTTATAGTTTCCATTTGATCTTTGGATATTTTACTGGAAACAAGGCAGGAGCTGAACGCTCAAGTTTGATATCTCTTTTGTGCGGAGGAGACGGCATGAAATTGGTTTCATAGAGCAACTTAAGCGTCCACTTCCCGTCTTGATGATCGAAGGCTAACGGCCCGGTGCCTTCCAAGACCACTATGAGCCAATAAGCATTTTCCACTTGAACCATCACATTTTCCTTAAATTAAAAAGAAAGAATTGGTCAGTCCCCAGTTTCTCTAGTAAAACCAAGACCAATTGGACCACTACCCTTTGTTTTCCCTGATCTTGAATTACAAAGTAATCCAATGTTGATATTCATAGAGACTCTACTTTGTTATAATAACCCAAAAGGATGTTGTATAAGTATTACTAGCATTTTTCATAGCTATTATTTTTCGGAATATTTTCTTATATGATACAAGAAAATCAGAATATAAGGAAAATATTATTTTGGGTAGTCATTTTAGGGTTCAGAAGGGATACAAATTTCTTCTACCTGTATTACGTAATCAAGATTCTAACCGCTTTGGTATGCGAAGGCGCGGTTGACTGCCTCGCCTCTGCTTATGTGGTAACCTTCTCTCCTTTCTACACTGTTAGTTATTTTTAAGTAGTAATAATATTATTGTTATTACAATAACAATCTAAATCTTTTTACTTTACTTGGGTCCATTTTTTCATCTTCAGGCGGAAAATATTCAGGGAAGAACAAGAATATCAGCTTTTAGTATTTTAGCTGGTATCAAAACAATGTCTTCAGTTTGCGGAACGTTAGTTGCTCGATTTCTACCGGTAGCTTTCACTTTTAAGGTATCTTATTATCATTAGCGTTAAATCCTCATGTGATCCAAAATCTAATGAACCGAATCGTTATTAGGAAAATATAAGAGACATGTTTTTTTTGTGTGGATAAATTAGGTTTCAGCTATATCGTTTCTTGTTGCCATGGTGTACATGAGAATATTCCTAAAAGAAAGGCTAAGCAATGGTGATAGTGGTGAGCCTCAACAAGATGCCCGCGATAGTAATAATGTCACGATGTTAGCAGAGCCGATGTTGGACGACACAACCATTACACCTAGTGTCTTAAACAAGAGGCAATCTTCGTTGAAAGATATGATGATCTTAATGAAAACTAGGTATGTTTATATACCTTTATATTACTATATATATCATTTTAAATATAATGATGGATATGGATTTTGTAATGCAGTACCATCTTCGTCCAAGCATTGGTTGTTACATTCTTCAGCAGTTTCTCAGATAGTGGAATGCAGTCTGCTTTCTTGGTTTAGCTCATATATATTATTTTACATTTTGAGTTTTTACTTTTTCTTATCACCTAATGAAGAAAATTTATAACTATGCAGTATTTTCTTAAAGCGCGTTTTGGATTTGACAAGAACCAGTTTGCTGATCTCATGCTACTAATTACAATCGTTGGGTCTATCTCTCAAGTAATTACAGTACTAGTGATAATATGTGCAAATAACATTAATTTAGATAAATTGTGTACGTAACGTCATGTCTTCTTAAATGTTTTTATTTAGCTGTTTGTGCTGCCAAGATTCGCTTCTATCTTTGGGGAACGTAAGCTTTTATCAGCAGGGCTTTTTATGGAATTTTCAAACGTAAGCTTGTGTTTTGTTTCTTGAATTTGTTTCTAATGGAACCTTAAATACGATCTTGGCATATAATGAATTTGGTTGCATGTGTTCACGATGCAGATGGCCGTTGTCAGCATTTCTTGGGCACCATGGGTGAGTCAATCGAAACTAGGGTTTTGAGTCAAAGTTCAATGTTAATATGATATCTTGTGTTTTGTTTTGTTTTTTCTATTGTCGCAGGTTCCTTATCTAACCACTTTGTTTACACCTGGAGCCATGTTTGTGATGCCATCAGTAAGGCGTTTGACATATATATATATGTATAGCTCATTTATCCTTGACAATGGTGCTTTTGTTACGTTGTATAAATTAAACAATCTTGGCTACAGGTTTGTGGTATTGCCTCAAGACAAGTCGGACCTGGTGAACAGGTATATACCTTGTTGTAACGATTAAAATTAAAGTTGGTTTTGTTGGATCAACATTCTCAAAAGAAATAGCTTAAGTTTTGAGTAATTGATGAAGGGGAAAGTGCAAGGATGCATATCTGGAGTGAAGTCCTTTGGGAAAGTCGTGGCACCATTTGTTTTCAGTCCATTGACAGGTTTGTGAAGCCATACGAACACAGTTTGCTTCGCTATTTTACTGTTAAGTTTCTTTCAGTTTTTCACACTATTGATAGATTTGGTTTAATTGGTATAGCGTTGTTCCTCACCAAAGATGCACCTTTCTATTTTCCTGGATTCAGCCTTTTATGTATCTCCTTGTCGTCGGTAAGGCTATTTCATCCTTGACTAGTACTTAGATATTATTGTCTATGAATTAAATTGGATCAAACTGTTCATCCATGTGCAGATGATCGGTTTCTTCGTGAGCCTAATGATAAAAGATGTTCCACCGTTACAACTGAACAAAGAAATCGACAGCACCTCGACGGAGGAAGTCATTACATGAACTCGTTAAATACATAATGAGAAGAATGCCAATATCATATGTAGTAACTCATGAATCATAAAAGAGAAGAGGAGTATCAATATATGTATTTTTTCACCTAGAATGGATTAGATTATATATATTTATAGCATGTGATAAAGCTATATTTATGTTGATATTCAAAAAATGGTGAACAACTTTATGTAATCATTTGTTTCCACTAACTTTATCAAGTTCAAATAGTAGAAAGGTGACAAAGAATATCAGATGAATACAAAAAATAATAATAAGAAGAAGAAATTAAATTTCTTCGTGTCATTTTATCGATTT
>CAJHQP010006443.1:0-38258 GCA_905132765.1 Moricandia arvensis | reverse complement strand
GCGTCAACGCACATGATAATTAAGATAAGAAATATTTATCACTCTCAAAATTAAGAGATTAGCTGGAGCGTTAAGTAAGTACAATATCTGGTAAGTACAAAGATTTTAATGGCTCTGGTAGAGTAGTTTTTCATCACGAGGGAAAGATTTTAAATAAGTATATGCATTATATTCCTCGAGTCTATCTTTTAAAGATTGTCATTTCGGTATATAGTTCATCTTTTAAACCATCATGCTATAGTGTCGTAAAAAATATATGCTTTAGCCTTTTTCTCATCCGACACCGTCTTTGAATTATCGATGGTTTCCACATCTCGTTTCCTCTCAAAGTGCTGTTGCACCCCTGCCCAAGTCCAAAGTAGTTTATTTCCCGTAATATCAAGGGATTTATTTCGAGATTTTTTGTCAATTTCGACATGATAAATCGTTAGTATATTTTTGTTTGGTAACAGAGCTTCGTGCTGATAGTGTTGTAAATATAAAAGAGAACTAATATAATATAATAATTTATGTGTGTGTATGATAAAGAATATGTTTGATAATTAATAATGATTTTGTATGTGAGAGTAACAAGAGAAAGAAGTAAGAGCCTGAACTCATCTATCTTCTATGACAAACGAACATATATATATATATATTATATATAGGGGTAAGGTTGACGCAATGTTAGATATTTCTTTAGTTATTAATATATATTTTTTAATGGATAATCATTCATCCAAAATAGTATTATCTCAAATTAGGGCTGGGATTTCAGGTAATTCGGGTCCGGTTCCGGGTAAATCGTTTTATTTGAAACAGTTCCAGTGAGTACTTCATGACTTACGGTTTCGGTTTCGACCGTTCCTGGTCGGTTCGGATTTTTTAATGAAAGTACATACTTAACCGAAAAAAATGGGTACTAAATCGGTTCGGGTAAAAAAGTAACTCGAAATCATACATTAAACCGAAATACACCGAAGATTCAAAAACTTTGAAAATAAAGTTCAAGTGAAACAACTCATGAAGAAAATGTCAAAGATTTAAAGGCTAAACAAACCAGGAAATAAAAATGTTGTTCAAAATGATATAGAAGCAAATCACACACATAAAGCCTTAAAACTTAATAAGAACAAAACTGAAATCTTGTCCTCTAGTCTTGACACCAGTGAGCAACCTCACATTCATCCTCCACAGTCACTATTTTCCATGTGCATCCAACTTCAAATTCTTAGAAAAAAATATAAACCATACTGTTCTAAACTTCAAGATTCAAATTTCTATTTTAAAGAGTTCAAAAGTGTAAATCATACCTCTCATAAGATCATTTTCTTGTTGGTGCACTGTGAAAGTAGCTGCTCTACTTGTATGACCTTTCTCATTCATATGAATCTCAGATTTTAACGCATTGTTTGTGCACACAACACTTCAACATTAAAGTGCATCAAGCAGCTCCTCATGGGATCTAAACTCTCACTAGTGCTATAATGCACTTTCTGATGCTACAGATGTGCTTGACGAGAAGTATCAGCTGCATTAGGCAAGATGGGAAATTCACACTGTTTCTTCTACACCACGATAAACATCAACTTTGGCTCATTCCAGTCCAGTAACACTTTTGTAACCTCTCTTTCTCTTTCAAATACCTTCTAAGTCCATTAACTAGAATCTGTGTAGCTGTTCTTGTACATAGCTCCTCGTAGAGATTATCCATTCTTCATAGGCAATAACATTGCTAGAACTCACTTCGGAAAAATGCAAGCAATATCTTCGATTTGGGTTTGAGAAAGATGAACTCTGCGACTGTGAAAGCCACCTGATTCCTCGACCAACTTGACGTTGTAATCGCAAGACTGTACTCATCCATATAGACGTTTCAATCTCATAACTGATTCAGAAAGCAGTAGTATACTCGATGCTAATCTTTTCCATAGAGCATCTAAAAGCAGAGGTTAGAAAGTCATTCTTCTTTGCTTGGGTCAAACGTAGCACTATGCAAAAGCTATCATATTTCAGCTTTTAGACTTACCACTCTCAGCTTAAGATCTTCCGTAAGATGGATTGCATACTTCCTTCAATTCTCCATATTGTCAAAGCTTTCAACCTCATGCTTCACAGGAACCTGGTGCACAGCTTATCTTACTTATATTCCTAGTGATGGTGACAATCTCATTGTATTGATCTTGTGCGACGTAATGGATTTTTAAGGCAGAGCGCATAAAAAAAAGTTTTTTGGGAAATTTTTGGTAAAATCTGACAGAGTGTAGCCAACTCTCAACTTCTTTCCCATATCTTCGTAGACCGCTGGTACGCAGTCCTCTTTTCTCATTTTCAAGCTCCAAAGTAGTCATTGTACGGTTTTGTCTTCAACCTCCCATCTTCTCGAATGCTGGCCTGCATTTTTTGCTTAGTCTAGCATGAGATATCGTCGAGTTCTCCTTGTATTTGACATCTAATGGAAGCTTTCTCTAGTCATTTTCCCGGTATAACCGAATTCGAAGACTTTAAGTCTATTTGTTGAAGATTCTCACATACTGAATACATTTCGAATGACAGTCAAGCTATCCATACCACCTATTTAAACTTTCTTGACACATTAAGATTCAGAATATTGTTGGCACACCTAACGTGCAAGAACTGACCAATAGAACAGTGCATTTTCACCATGACTCATGGAATCTTTCTGAACTTATCTCCATGGCTTGATGTGTTCGATGTTGCATTAATCAACTGTGATGCAAAAGACTATTTTTTAATATCCCACTCAGCTAAACAATCTCTACAAATGAATTTTTGCCATATATTTAAAAGAAAGCTTTGTCTTGACTAAAAACTAGTTTTATAAAAAATTTAATTTCTAGAAAGTATTTTTTCCCAATTACTTTGTTTCGGCTGAAAGATCAGTTTTTACATATAATAATTGCATGTGGAAGTAATAGTTTAAGTGTTTAAAAGTGTTGAATCGTTGCATTAACTTGTTTTATGTCTACAAATTTAAAAACTATTATTAACATAAATGTTATACTCTCCCTCAACAAGAAGCAGACATAAAACTTACACTGTACTGTTGATCCAAGAAAAAATGTGTTGGCTAGGAAGATCGCACGGTCTCATTAAATCGATGAATTTGCTTCAGCTAACTGGATAGTAAGATCAAATCCTTGTTGTTCAGCTTCTGCATACGAATCAAACTGAGCCTCAAGATTAATATGTAGTTCGTACGAATGGGACAGTCGCGGCTCAACATAAGTTACATATATAACAGTGCAAAAATTTAATCTTGCGTGTAGAGGACGAGTATATGAACTTATATATGTGGTCGCTGATAAACAAAATTGATAGTATACATTACAACGTTTCTGGCATGTGATTCTTCATGCTGGACAGTCGTGCTAATTTCATATCACGTACAACTAATTAATACCAAACACTGCTAGCTGTACAACAGTTAACTATGTCGCGTCCTTGCATTCTACTCTATTCCAGAAATCAAAATAACAACAAGTATTTGATTTTACTTTTAATGAATCTTAAATATGGTTCAATATTTGGTCTAAACAAACCTTGTTGTTACTTTTTTCTTCGACCTTTTTCTTACGTTAAACTACCATTATTTGGTTAGAGCTTCACATCTAATACGTGATTTTTTAAGCTGATAATATTATATAATTACAGATGCTTAAATAAAATATTACATGCTACACTAGTTTTCCAAATTCTTAATACACATTAATATTTTTTTAACAACATTAATATCTCCAACACGTGACTTTGAGATATTAAGATAATTACAATTTAATATTAGTTACATAGAATTGACGTATTTTTTCACATATATGTTTCAAACACGATACAACACAACGAAGCTGCTAATACAAACTTTTAACTACACGTGGACTTGGCAGAAAAGAATCAATAAACTAATAAACGCCGTATGGTAAGAAACGTGCGGCAACAGACGAAATATGGAGTCGACCACACCATGCCGTGCTACTCTCCAACAGAAGTCCTATCATCAAGAAAAACTCATTGTAAAAACGCTCGATGCTTCCTTAATATATAGCTTATGGATACATTTCATGTACCAACAAACAAGCTGTAACTGAGAACTTCACGTCTCTCAAATCTCTGTCTTTACGTCATGCAGTGATCGACTTACGCGTCTTTCAGTGGATGCTATACGGACATGCTTCCGTGTTCTTGTTGCACCGAGCAGACTCTCTTCTTTACAGTGGCTGTATGCTGCATAAGAGTAGTAGGTAAATTGAGTTAGGAGAGTCTCAAATTGTTTAGGTCATTATGATATATACTTCCGCTAAGCGTTTTCCAGCGAAAACAATCTTTCGTTGAAGACTGGACATGTTCTCGCTTATGCGCATTTGCGATCGGTCGGGGCGTAGTTTATCTTGCGTTGCATCTGCCGAGGTTTGTCGGTACTAGAACTGAGCACATTTTGGGCGGACACATTGCGACTTGATAGCCGAGGGTGAGGAATTAGTAGCCATGAGAAGTATTGAGGGTGTTTTTGCGTATAGGCGTATAAGTGATTGCGTAGTGTAGAATTGCTATTCACTCATTCTTAATATATTTATATGCGCACATACGTATACATACATCAGAAATGACATATATTTATGGTATATATAAATTTTGTGTGTAAGTGAAAGTTATCTAACATTTATACAATCTTAAAAAAGTGTCCATTTCAAGCTTTTCTCATCTTTCGTTGTATATTGCCTAATAATTAAAAGGAAAAACCTATAAAGAATACTTATTTTTTAGAGAGAATTATATAAAGAATACTTAATTCCTTAGATCATTTCTTCTAATCATCACTACAACAAATATGGCTTTTTTATAGCATACAGATAACGCTATTATATGGTATACATAGCGGTTTCATAAATGCTATGGAATCAGCCGCTATAATAGAGAACCTATATACGATAGCGTTTTGGAGGACGCTATCGTAGAGTAGCCTATAATAGCATTACGCTCTTGCTGTGTAAGGTTATTTATTACACACTATTTGTGCTATAGAAATTATATAACAGCTCTTATATTTTGCTGTATTAAACCTATTTATAGCTATTAATTTGTGTTGTTGTAAATGATTTAATAAATTTTTTATTTTGCTATATATTTTTGTAAAATAGCTATATTCTGTAGCATCAATTACATTGTAGTAGCTTTACATTGGTGCTATTTGATGATGTGTCGCAGCAGTGGTATTGAGTTATGTATATTTGATTTATAGCTCTTTTTTGTGATATCAAGTCACTCTATCATGACTTATTTTATATGCTGTTTCGTGCAATAAAATAGCTTTTCGAAATAAAATAACTGGTTCAGTATAAATACACCAAATGCTCATAAAGAAATCAACCAAGTCTGAAATTTAAATTCTCCATAATGGAAATACCATGTCATAATTAAGCTTCAAAAGTAAGAACACAAGTGTCATTTGCACTAAGTACCATAAGTTTATAAGTTCATAAGTTCTAAAGCATGAAAGTAGAATACCCCATACTGGTCTTATTCCTCCTCACACGATGACAACTTTGTCTTCAGGCCATGCTATAGTGGTACCAATAGCATCCTCCATACATCTCGATTGCAGATGTAGGCCTCCAAAACCATGGCATCATCCACCTTGACTACATCAACCCACACACGAACTGCATTTTTTCCCAACGGAACAAATGCACTAACTGTTCTGGGTTGTTCGAAGACCAGCGTCCTTCTGCAACAACAACTTTCTGACCGGTAATGTCCAGCAGTTTGCACTTCTGACCTTCTTTCACAATCTATGTATGAGAACGATGTCCATTAGTGTAAGACATAGGAAACCATTACCAACTTTATTAGTTATATCAACACAACCTACACTAATACTTACCTTCTGAGAGCTTGAAGGAGTTTGTGCCACTGGTTTAGAAATCTTAGCAGGAGCCGGTGGAGTGTGTAGTTGTGAGTGCCTACGAGGAGATGATGTAGCTGGTGACTCAGTGTCTAAATTGTTGAATATAACTCTGCTGACAGGCCATGCTACATACGTTCTTCAAACAATCAACAAGGTTTGAGTGTTTTTCCGTTGGCCTCCAAAGAAAAGTCTGAAGGTACCGTCACCGCATCTACATATACTTTCACAGCACTTTGGTCCAAGAGGAAGGCCATCCACCAAGGCTTTGGGATCACGACTCTCCCAACGACCTTCAGCAACAATTTCTTCATCGTGTGTTAACCAATAGTAGAAGTTTGCACTTGTTCTTCTCTACTGTCTCAGGGCTCTGTCAAACCAATAAATCCAACATATGAAAAAACATTACTTGATTACTAGATTTTATAAAACTGAAACGTAGACAGCAAACTGAGATGAAGGACTGAAAAACCTTACTTTACCAAGTATGTCATCTGTATCGATTTCCTCCTCAAGAACAAGAACAGAATTCTTGAGGCCACGCCACTGTTTCTCCATACAGCCTGACCAATAGTGTACAATTTTTCGGCGCCGGTCTCCAAAGAAATGCATCTACTTCAAAATCCGTCTCAACTACCACCTTACTGAATTAGGGCCCAATGGCACATTGTTAACAAACTCCATTTCATCACAAGACAGATAACGCCACCCCTCGGCTACTTTGCATTCCTTGTCACACCAATCATATAGGAATACACTTAGGCTGCGGTGTCCTATTATTCGTCACACTCTACAAAGATTAATCAACACAACTGTTACATTCCATTCAAGCTAGTTCTCATAAGAATACTATTCCACTAGTACTTACTCTTGGTGCTGAATTCTCACCTCTTCCGAGTCTGGCCGCTAGAAATCCAACATAAAATAAGGTTAGCATTTTTTAAAGAAAACAATAACCAATGAGAGTTGCTCTAAAAAACTTACTTCGAGTATCTTTCATCTTCGTTGCTCCTCTACGTTTCTTAGACCGGGGCTGTACCATATTAGTATCCTCATCAGCAATCTTTGCACCTTCGGCGTCTTTGTTGGGTTCTTCTCCAGGAGCCGTAGCATCTTCAGAATCTTTGTTGAGTTCTTCTCCACCATCAGTAGCAGCTTCAGAATCTATGATGGGTTCTTCTACAGGAAGCATTAGCACGTCCTGCATCTTGGTTGAGTTCTTCTCCTTCGTCATTAGGACCTCGTGGTTCATCAAGCTGTGGCTGTGTCGGGTTGTCTTTGTATAGAGGCAGTGATTCCTGAATCCCATGGTAAGTTGTGGCGATGAAATTGAGGTTCATCATCTTGTGGTTGGCTTTTCCTTTTCCTGGATTGCTTTCTCCCTTTACCACCAGCCATGGAAAATCCTACCAATAAAACTCAAGAGAAACTCAACAATTAGCTCATACTCAAAACCAACTCAAACATGAATCCTAAATAGTAAATCAATGCAATCAATTCAATTTATTCCATAATAGATAATCAACCAAAAAAATGTAATGTAAACCCAAGAATTCTTAATCATAGAAATCAAACATATATTCCTCACTATCAGCTCTGACATAATCAGCTTCCTCTGATATGTCTTCTAGACTCATATCCATATTCCGAAGGCAAGTAGACCTACTTCTGGCTGTAACTCATCCACTTTCTCATCACTGTATCTTCTAGTTGGACCCTTCATTACTACATACCAACTTGATTCATCATTTTCTCTTGAGTAAAATATCTGTCTCGCCTGAGATGCTAAAATGAAAGGATCCTTTCCAAAGGATATGTGGCTGTGATTAAAATTAACCAGCGTAAAGCCGTCCTCTACCTTTACAACCGTTACTTTTAACTGCCCATTCACACCTGAATATTGGCACGTAGAAGGCATTGTAATCCAGTAGAATAATATCAACTACTCTTCCATAGTAGGATTACAACGTCTACCACCTGCGATGTGTCCCTTGCACTTGATCTACACATTGCTGTTGCCTCATAATAAACCCCACTATTCTGACTTAGCCTATGCACTTCCTTCGTATGAAACCGTAGGCCATTCACAATGTAGCCTGTGTAAGATCTGGCTATACTACGAGGTCCATAAGCCAGCCACTTCAGTGTCTCTTCCTCAGCAGATGAATCAATAGGTTTCTAAATTTATTTTAAAAAATAGGTCAGTTAAAGTACATGGGTATAAATTCGAATAAATAAACATTTCAAGAACTAAGAGACCTGTTGCTTTAGCCAACCCGCGAATTTTTCAGTGTGCATACGCCATAAATAAGTTGCATCCCGTTGACATCTACTATTTGACTCTTGTAGATGCTGTAAATGAGCACTTGCATATGAAAAAAACAAACCTCAGTCCAAAGAATCTAAAAGAGCTACCATCTCCATGGTGAAACCAATCCGACCGTACCTTGTAAGCATCATCCATTCCATTTATAACCAAATGAGAGACAACCTCCTCACTTGTATGGCGATGCAGATTACGACATCGGGGCGCATGGACATACAATCTTCCCATTAACTCCTAACTTATCAGTACACCATTGACAAAACCTCGGGCAGCTCTCTCGTATGCAGGATCAACTCTAAAGTTCATGAAAAAAAAAGTTATGACGATAATTTTTGAAATGTATAAGCTGAACACTTAAAGAAATGTACATACCTACTTAAATGCACCCACGACTTGTCCAACATTATTAAAACCCTTGCCATAGTTCAAACAAGTGTACATGGTTCAAGCAATAACAAGAATATAAATTTTGCTTCAACGTGTAAACCGCAAACAAACAAGATCAATGTCTACAAAACAATTATAATCTGAGAATAAGTGATCGATGTATCTAACCTCGACAGAATGTAGAAGCTGTAAGCTTGTGAAGACACGAACCCGCACCTGCAAAAAAAAAAATTCTGATTAATGGAAACAAATATGAACCCAAAACCTAACTAATCACAACTTGAGTCAATCGAATCTAAAGCCTAATTACTTTCACAACTTCAATCGAATCTAATCTAAGACATATATACTTTCACAACTTGGATCAATCGAAGTTAAGACCTCACTCTTAATTAGAATCTCGGATTTGAAATTGGAGATGATGATGTCTGAATCCAATTGTAGACTCTGTTACGGATGGTGAGCGGTTTTGAAATCAACTCGGAGATGGTGAGAGATGTAGTGCAGAGGGAGGGTTGGTGAGCGATGAGAGATCGAGGCGGAGATGGTGGAGAGAGGTTGTGGAGAGGAAGGTTTGGTGAGCGATGGAGTCGTAGATGGAGGAGAGAGGATGTGGAGAGGAAGGGAAGATGGAGAAAACGCGGCGGAGATGGTGGAGAGATGATGTGGAGAGGAAGGGAAGATGGAGAAAACGCAGCGGAGATGGTCGAGAGATGATGTGGAGAGGAAGGGTTGGTGAGCGATGAAGTCGGAGATGGTGGAGAGAGGATGTGGAGAGGAAGGGAAGACGGTGAAACGAGTCGGGAGATGGTGGAGCTTGATGGAGGTGGAGAAGAAAGGGAAGACGGCCGAGAACGAGGTAAATCCGATCCCTTTCTATTATTTTTTAATGCTATGAAAAAGTTATGTTCTTAAAACATACCGCCTAAATCAATTTTTTCACTAAGTGTTGGCGCTAATCGTGTGATTAGTGATTTTTTTTTTATGTTAACTGTTTTCTCGGGCATAGCATAAGTAAAATGCTATAATTTTGCTAGCCAGACTTCCAAATACTTTTTCATAGCAGTTAGGAAAATTGTGCTATCTTAATCTGCTATCAATACCTATATTTGTTTGTAGTGCATGATATATATGAACTGTGAAGATCTCATATATAACTCCATAGATCATGTAAATTTCAGGTTATAGGCATATAATCTCCAACTGGTTTAGAGTCAATTTTTAAAAATTATATATTAAAGGGGTTTGTATTAAAGCTGAAATTTCAAGTGATTTAATTAATAATGAATTTTTAGATGATTGTAGGTGAACTAGAGAATTTGATGTGGATTTTTATTAAACCACTCTATAGTCGATTTTTATTTTTATAACTAATAAACTTATCTCAATACTTTAGAAACATTTAAACCACTCTAAATTGTCCAACTTAAATTTTGTTCAATAACAATAGATTTTGTTTTATGAAATTACAAGTTTAATAACACTGGATTTTAAAGTGTTTTCTAAAGTGAATATTTGAATAACACTGAATTTATCATTTTAATACAAATCACCTAAAATATACCCCTAAATGGGTTTAACAGGCATTTACATATTCCGGTGACCGGTAACAAACAACGAAAACCCAGCTTGGAAAAGGATAAAACACAAGATTTACCACATGCATCAAACGAAGAGTTAACAAAGGAGAAAAATAAGGTGGGAAAGAAAGATTTCAGGAAGAATGAAGCCTCCAAACCCCAGCGAACACAAGCGTCTCCACCAAATCAGACCTCACCGCAGTTTCATTTTGGGTCGGAATGTTCGGAACCAAACCTTAGATCTGTCAACGCTGAAGCTTAAGGGTCAGCGTCACTCCTATAGGAATCCTGTGAAACACACTAGATCCACAAAGGACCCGAGACTCAAACATACTCGTTTGACTCCGCATCGTCTAAAACACACTAGAGAAATGCACTCATCCCCCATATTTAATCTGGTTAAGAAAGATTTGCACTTCCAATAAGCTTCTCTACAATGATGAACTGCATCGTTGCCGTAGATCCCACTGTCACAAGATCCTCACAACACAATCAAATGTCTAAAATCAAGGATGTCCTAAGAATTGAATCCCTTAACTCAATTAGGTACATGAAGATAATAACACACACATGTTTCACACTACTCTAAGTGTTTTGCTCGACAGTATTATAAGTCATGGTGTTTCTATCCATTCATTAATGTATACAAATCCAAGTCCCAACTTATTAAAATGACTCACTTCACGCTAATAAAATTAAATACTTTCAATGAATGCACTTGCAAATGAACATTTCAAAGTATATATTAAAATAATATTTCAACATATATATTTTTTAAATATATAGGTCCAAGACACATACTTTGGGATGATAGAAAACTTGTGCTTTAATCTTTAGTTTTAGGCTTTTCACATCACATTCAGCCTTTAACGATGTTTCTAAGAGATTGGAGTGTTCCAATTAAAGATTTCAATTAAGACTTTATGATCATCCCTTTATCAGACTTAATTACCAAATCTCTAGCTATTCAGTTCGTCAAATGTCTCCTACATTTCATTTAGACAGAACAAACTCTATGGTAATCACCTCGTGAGTGATCAACCCACATACTACTCTATATTTAATGCCATGTGTCGCGACTTACATTATAACACTTGGTTATAATCTTTAACTAAGATTTATTCAATACCAAAATATATAGAAACTGTGATACTATTTTTGTCTCAAAAAATCTCATAAATTAAATTCCTTAGTCAATATGCATATTTATTGGCATATTCTAATGTAACACATTCCTATTCTATAGTCAAAATTTCCATGCAATTTTGTTTTTTGGAAGCCCATGAAATGGTATCTCCCCAAGCAAAACACTTAACCACCTGTAAAAGAATGATTTTCTATATTGATAATCAAACTTGCATATGAATACCCTTTTACCGCTAAAGAAAAGCTGACATATTATAAACCAAATTTATGGTTCCATTCAGATATTCGAGTTATGATATTTCTTGTCATGTATAAGGCACAAGCTTCATACATGCATCCATGAGAGTGGTCATTGAAGAATAATCTAACATTTAAACTTTTTAACAACTTTCTCAATATACTGAGATTGTGTCAAAGATAGTCTTTTACTTGCATGTGTGATTCAAATTTCAAGAATCTCATCCACCTCCCACATGTCTTTCATTGCAAAAAATTAAATACAATATTGCTTTTGTAATCTATACTTGTATGAGGCCAATGCGAAAGATCAACATGTCCAATAACATACAACCAAATGATTATTGTATTACTGGACTCGGAAATTTACTATATAACATATATCCTACTGGTCTAACTTGAAACCACTTGACAAGATAACCTTATCAAATATTTGATGCCACTGACTAAGCTCTTGCTTTAGCACTTACAATGAATTTATCAACTAATACCTTTTTCTTGACATTACGCTTGCACCCTTTCGGTACCATTATGTTTGCACTCTTCGGTAACCATTATGTTTGCACTCTTTCGGTAACATTACGTTTGCACCCTTTCGGTGATGTTACATTCACACCCTTTCGGTAATGATTACATTCACCCCCTTTTGTGATCGTACATTCGCACCCTTTCAGTGAAGATACATTCACACTCTTTCAGTAACGATACATTCACATCTTTTCAGTAATGACACGTTCGCGCTCCTTCGGTGATGACACGTTTGCGCCCCTTCGGTCACAACTCGTTCGAGCCCCTTTGGTCATGACATGTTCGCATCCCTTTCTTCACGATACGTCCACACCTATTCAGACACAATATGTTTGCATCCCTTCGGACATGACACGTTTGCACCTGTTCATATACGGAAATTTTACACCTCTTTGGTCACGACACGTTTGTACCCTTGGTTGACGACCCTTTTACACCCTTTGGTGATGACTCATTCGCACCCCTTGAGTGACAACCCGTGCTCACCCTTTCGGTGATGCTGTGTTAAATCATCATTAGAAAATATTCTTAAAATGAAATTAACATAACTTTGAGAATTTACTCATGATATGTATAATCATCATTTTCCCTTTTAAGTTTCTTCTTTGTTTCATCTTATTTTTCCACCTTTGAAAGTCAACTCTCTCAACATTTCTAACTTTCAAAACTTTGATGTTATCTCTCGCAAAAAAAAAACAATCATAGTTCACAAGAAAATACTCTTTAAGGTTATTGGTTAATTGGGTTGATAACCCGAATAAGTGTGAATTATAAATTTGGATAATGATTGAATCGCGCACGAGGTCAGTTTTCTTAAAGAGTATTTCGATCATATTCCAAGTGTTGGGTTACATGAAATATCTTTGTAGGATAGAACGATCAAAGTCTCATTCTTTTTCTAGGTGAAGATACAAGAATAATAAATAAAGATTTAATATATATATATACACACACACATATACATAAATACACACACACACACACATATATATATATATATATATATATATATATTTAAGGATCTTTGATGATATTTGAACAATGAATCTCTCTTTCTTTTTAACAATTAGTTTCTGATTCCTTGTTCTTATTCGAGCTATGATTTCGAAGACCAACAAATATTTATATACAGTACTAAAGGTTGCAATGGTTAGGACCAACACATACAATGATTAACCAAGAGTTACAACTGTTAACACCAAGAGTTATAACTATTGACACAAACACATGCACATTTAACCAAAAGTCACAAAGGTTAATTACCAATGGCTTTAATCATCAACCATTGCAATGTTTTATTACTAAAGGTTGCAACGGTTACAATTAATAGTTACAATCACAAGATTTTGCCAATAGTTCATCTAAACAATTGAAATGCTTAACTTAAACGGTTGTAAGGATTCACTTAAATTTTCAACATGTCATAAGACTATGCATATATATATTATAGTAAATAATAATTAGTATATATATATATGCAATATACCTATTCTTTGTAGAACAATGATGTCCGCGAAAATGGGTTTCGGTAATTTGAGGTAAAGTTTCTTAATTCTGTAAATAATTGGTTGCTTTTAAATTTTATTTATTTTTAAGTTCATTTAATTTATTTTTTAGCAAGAGTACACTTGGAATTTGGGATTGATACCAAAAGTGAAAGCCATTTAATCGCTACACCAATGTACACTACAGCTGTCGTCGCCTCAATGAGTGGAAGCAGAAATGGGAGGTTAGGCTATTACCTAAGAACATGAATAGGATCGTTTGGGATGATTTGAAGAAGCATTGGTCAAAACCTCAAAAAAGGTTGTGTCGACCAACTCTGCAAACAAGCGTAGCGATCGTGGCACTGGCCCAATTTACTATCCGAGAACTTCAGATACTAAGTTTTACAAAAAAATATTAATCTCAATTGTTTTAGTTAGATTTCAACGAACAAGGGTAACCTTGTCGATCATCTCATGTTGTTGAACCTGCACACACCAACAAGCACACTAGAGAAATTAGGATCTGGTTATGAAGGAGGTCATCCACTGGTCCAGTTCCCAACATGTGACATCATCTCGACCCAGGTTTCTCTTTCTGAAGATGCATCTTTTGCTTCATTCAATAACTTAACTCGTGAGCAAATGAACAACCTTGTTCTTGAAGTACGTTTCTAAATATTTTTCATAATAATATGTTATTAATAACTTACTTTTATTTTTTCTAGGATGTTCTAAAGAAGAAAAGTTGTTACGTCGAATTAGGTTGTTCAACTAAGGGGTCTTCTACCCGTTGAGGACCTCATGGAATAGATCAATAACAAAATAACAAGATTGAGTTCCTCAAGACTGATAATGTTGAGATCCGTGCACAGCTACAAATCAATCGAGATGAGCTGCAAGAAAACAAGACTCTCACCCAAACATTATTTGATAAGTTAAAGAATTATTTTGGAGACAATTTCTAGTTTTTATTTTATTTAGTTGTTATATTTTAAAACATTATATGTTATTAATAACAAATTTTTAATTGATTTAATTATTTTAAATATTACATAAAAATAAATAAATAAAACATCTTTACAATAGTTTTTTAAATATTCCCGACCAAATATTGTAGTTGGAAATTTCCGGCTGGCGGATGCCGTATGGAATTCCGCTAATTCCTGATGGCAAATGGTGGTTGGGAATTACCGACGACAATCTTTGGTCCGGATTTCAACGGATATTCTCTATGGTCACTTATGTCGGTATGTTATCAGTAAAATCATCCGTCGGAAATTCACTGGGTTTTAGATGACATAGTCCCGACATTTCGTCTGGAATCAGTCATTAATAAGCATTCCCAAACAGAATCTTGTCGGATATTTCCCCTCGGACTTCGCTTGTTTTCTTGTTGTGATGTAAATATTCTTTGTAGACTGTACCTCTTGTAGATCGGTGAAATAGAGGGAGCCATGAAAGGTGGTTAAAATCCTTTCATTAACAAGTTAACGACTTCGTAAAATATTTACTAGCAAATGAATTTAATTATGGAATCTTGAATAATTTCACTCACACGTTGTTTGGGATAATGAGAAGAGCCTAGAATCTATGGAACCTAGATACGGACTGATGTAGAGGTACGAATGGTCCATTGCCACGAGCCAATAGTTTGGTATCTGTATGTGTTTTTCCGTTGCTATTTTCCCTAAAAAGCCAGTGGTCTTGTCTAAATTCATGTTTTCCACGAGTCTAAATTGAGATTTTCTTGTTTTCCACGGGTCGAATTGAGATCATGGGGGGCGGTGGACTTGAGCGAGGATGATGAATGTATTAGCCATGAGAGTATTGTGGATTGGTTTGTGAATTGCTTTTCACTCCTCCTTAAGATATTTTTATGCACACATGACACATCTAAGATACACATTACATATATATATGGTATGTAAATGGTATAAGTGTAAGTTTTTTATCTAGCAATAAAACCAAATTAAAAGGCGCCACGTGTTGATGGTAACGTATTAAATGCATAGAAACTTAAAAGCGATTAGTTGGTCTAACAATCCAAACTGTAATGAAGTGGCAATTTTAAGCTTTCTCAATCTCTCGTTGTATATTGGCCTAACAATTTAAAAGCAAAACCTACAAAAAAAAAAAAAAAAACTTACCTGCATGTATAGATTTTTTTTTTTTTTTGCTAAAAGGTAAATACCATATAAATGAAAAGTTAGAATTACAGGCAAAGTAGATTTATAGCATGTTTATACCTTAGCCAAAAAAGAATAAAAACAAGGTGATAACTAGAGTGAGGATGATACCTTAACCAGATAATGAGATTGAACTCATGCTCTGAGATAGTGAGAAGTGAAGTCCCATGTTTTCGGAATGTGTTTGATGTCAAAAACTATGAATGATTCTATTATTCTATATGCCACACTATGCAGTGTACATATTATAGTGAATAATATGTATATATTAAATATGTAAATATTCTTTGTAGACTGTAGATCATGTGGTCTTCTATACTTTTCATGTATTTTTCCATGACAAGCAACTTTACCTCTTTCACTTCACAAAAAAGTTTACTTTTAATGATTTAATATGGAATCTAGAGTAATCTCATTCACGAGTTGTTTGAGATAACAGAAGAATGGATGTAGATAGTAAGAATGGTCCATACCACGTGAGAATAGTTTGGTAGCTGTACATGTTTCCCATTGTATCTTTCACTAAAAAGCTGGTGGGCTTAGGTATGTTCATGTTTCAGAGATCCCCAGCTTTTAAGGTAATCGACTCTCTCAACTTACCCAAAACTCAAGTACTTTCTAATCGTCCCAAGTGTGTACAAATTACTCATTATCCGATTCATACTCGGCCCTTAGATATATGAATGTTCCCTAAAACAATTTATTGGATAATGGCAAGCAATCTTTGCCTGTGAATACTGTATTTTTTCTTCATTGATCCAATCCAAGACTCCTCCTAACTTTAGCCATATTATATACATTGAATATGAGTACCTAAGTTTTAAAGTACAGAGATTATCCATAATGGTAAGTGCTTCAGACTAAGCCAGCAGTATCAATAGATTCCTTAAAATAAACGAAACCGAATTAAAGAATGTCGGTGGTCGGTCGTTATACGATGATACGTACCGTCTCATTAAACTTGAACCATAGAATTGTAAGTAAGGCACAAAGCTGTGTATAGATTATTGTATCCGTATAATATTTCCAGGACTACTGTCTCACACCCTTTCACGCTGTTAAACGAGTACAATAAACTAAACTGGTTGCAAGATGCAATTGACCATATACATGTAACAAGTAATGCCATGCTACTGTGTTTAGTCTATAAAGAAGAACTTAGAACCCCACTGTATCTCAATTTTTTTAAAACAAAATCAAGGCAATCTCCAACAGGATCACCGAGAGCCAGAAGAATAGTAACATTTTCTTATTCATCAGCTACTGTCTATGGGTTTGCTCCATTCATCAATGATTGCTGCATAATTTTCTTCATCAGAAGCCTTGAAAATATTTTGCAAAACACCTCCCCTGCTTGAGATATCCATATATGAATTCTTGTATGAGATGGAATCTGGAACAATTCCATTTCTCCCTCATCCCATTTAGAAGCCTAGAAGCTTCTGTTACATTCCCATCTCTGGCATACCCACCAATCATTGCATCTCATGCAAAAGACATTCCACTTTCACCATTTACGTATCCAATTCACCATACCAATCAATAAGTTCTGTATAATGAAAAACATTCGGCTCCAAACCACCCTCCTTCATCTCCTCGAGGAGGAGTTTGCTCCCTGATCAACAAGGCTAATCCGACAAACGAATTGCTGACTCAAAAATATGTTTACTGTTCAATAAAAATAGCTGATGTAAAGAAGCCCTGATTTACAAACTGAACCCATCTATAGCATTTTCTTCAGGAGACGCTCTGCAATACCTGTTTGACCGCTCTTACAGTAGCCCTTTATGAGAGTATTATATGTAGACAATGTGAGTGACAACAACCCCTTTGCAACCATATCATCCTTAACCTTAATAGCTTTGCTCAAACTTCCAGCACCAATTAAACCATCAATCAAATTATTATATACAATAACATTAGGAGGAAATTAAACCCTTTCTTTGTCATCTCCTTCACGAGACAGTAAGCATCACCAATCCTCCTTGCTTTAATCAAACCCTTGACAAGAACATTATAAGTGATAAGAGTTTGTTTCACACCATTTTCCACCATCTTTTCTTTAAACATAAACGCCTCATCCGCACCTTCCACTCATCCCCAAACCATCAATAACAGTGTTGTACATAACAACGTTCGTTGCAACAGCCAGCTCCCTCCATTTTCAAAGACAACTCGATAGCCTCCTCGACTTTCCCTCCTTTTCAAAAGGCATTGATCACTGCAGTGAACATCATGAGAAACCCATCAAAAGTTTTATTGTTTTGGAGTTAAATCTTTTGTACTAAGTTTTGTTTGTTTCACCAGTTATTTGTGTGATTATTATTATTGTATTACAATTTTAATTTTTTTGTAAAATTTATTAGTTTAATTCGTATTTACACTTACAACGATGTTGGTTGAGTAGGTTTAAGGGATAGACTAGGAGGGGTTTCAAGCTTTGAAAACTTGTGAGAGCCTAACTCTTTTCCCCTCATTATGCTCAAGATGAACCTGCTAAAGAAAGCTCCCCATTCATATTTGTGTGATGTACTATCCGTAAAATCAACAATTATTGGAGAAGAAGAAGCAAATGGTGAGAACAGTTACCCAAGGGTTAGAAGCTATGTGTATCACAAATCAGAGTATATAATCAAAATCTGATTGTCTGCATCAGAAGCCTGGCCTACTTAGAGATCAGGGTATCTGAATGGATGCCACCAAAGTTGAAAGTTTTCTTCTTCATTATATTCCCATAAATCATTGCTATCTATACCAACGGTTGCGTGTGTTATATCAGACAAAGGTGATGCTTACACATGCTCACTTGATAAAGCTCCAGGTGAAGAAGAAAGTCCTAGGGGATTCAAATTTGGTGCTTCCACAAGCTCACTTGATGAATCTCCAATTGAAGAGGAAACTCCTAGCGGACTCAATTGTCGTGTCTCAGAATCCATTGAACATGTGTTCTGTGTATCCTTGGTTTCTTAGTTTCCGCTCTAACAAGCTCATTTGATGAATCTCCAATTGAAGATGTCAATAATCCTTGCTGATACAATTGCAGTGAAGATATGTTCATGTGAGTCGGTATCAACGTTGGGTGATCAAATATGCAAGTGGGACCGGAGCTGCAGTTTCCAATGTGAAAATACGAGGCACACACAGGTTTTCCCTGTCAAAAGAGAAGATTTCAAGATGAGCATGCTACACACAAGACAATTGTAGTGAGATTAAAATCCCCCTATATTAATCCAGGAGCATTAGAACTTTTAACTGTAGACACATGTCATCACAAGGATGATTTTCATAATCTTTAGAAAAAAGTTGGTCCATATAATTATAGATTATATTTTTATTAAATTAACATTTATATTGATTAGTAGTGCATAAAAGAATATTTTACATTCTTTTCTTAAATAAAAGCTACGGAATTACCTAATTTGATTAACCTATATATGACAATTAATGTTTTGAATAATAAAGATTTGATAATATATTTTGTATTCTTCATCATTTTTTTAATTTATATTATTAAAAATTAAACAATCACATTAACCATATAGTAAAAAACTAATTTTTTTCTTACATGTTATGTTATGAATTTTTAAAAACAATTATAAATTACTAAAACAGTAGAAGCATTACAATCAAAATTTTGTAAACAATGTTTTTATTTTTTTTGTTATAAGAAGATACAAATGATCATAATATCATATGAATATTAAGTATCATTTAATATATATTCATATTAAATATATATATATATACTTTAATATTGTTTAAATTAAACTATATATCATATAAAATACATATATGTTAATTATATACTTAGATAGATCATTACAACATATATTGGTACACACATGTCATTATAACATATTAATATACGAGCTATATATATATTAATTCTGGAATATTAAAATCCTTAAAAAATAAGTTATCAATCCTAGGTAAGTTGTTGGTTTCTCAATGATTTAATATATGTATATATATATATATATATATATATATTATTATAATATGCACGAGCTATTTTATAATATGTACGAGCTATATATATTAATCATTGAGCTATATATACGAGTTTTTTTTGTAGTCACATGTCATCACTACAATGATTTTTTAAATCTAAATATATATTATACTTTTATTTAACTAATTATAAGATTAGTTATTCGTGTATAAAATAATAATTTATATTCTTTCTATAAATAAAAGCTACGAAATTACTTATATGATTAACAAATATGTGACAATTAATGATTTTGAATAATAAATATTTGATAACAATATATGTATCTTCCATCATTTTTGTTCAATTTTATATTCTTGAAGGACATTTAAAAATCACATAAATATATAATAAAAAATCTAGATTTTTTCTAATTTGCTATATTTTGAATTTTTTAATATAAATTACTAAGACTGTTAAAAATCTACGATGAAATTATTTTGATCAATTGTTTAACCTTTTTATTATAGCAAGATATAAATGATCATAAAATCATGTAAATAGGAAGTCTCATTTAATATATATACATTTATTTCAATATCGTTTAAATTAATATATATATATATATATATATATATATATATCATATATAAAATACATAAACATGTTAATAAAATAATATTCATATTAATCAAATAATATTTTTGTCACAACAAATATAAAAATGTTAATAAAATCATATGAGTATCAAGCCTCAATAAATAAATATTTATATTAAATATATTATATATCTATATCAATATCATTTGATTTTAATTATATACTATATAAAATAAATAAATGGTTTATTTTTTTTATCAACAAAAAGTTTTTGTAAATAAAAAGAAAGATTGTTTTTATTTATGTTCTCACTCGAATTTAATTGTATACGTAATAAATATTCGCTCCTCAAGTATTCAATATATTTATTATTGCATAATATGTAAATTAATACAAAATAAATAATATTATCTACAAATAATTTGTATATATAATTAATCTTCATTCTACGGAAGCATGGATCTCAAATGTTACTTGATCATATCATTTCAAAAATATGATTCTTCATATCGAAGTGAGATGGTGAATTTAACATTCGAATGATATCATTGAATTCCAATGTAAATTAAATAAGTTTTAAAAAAAAATATCAACAAATATCACCCTACTAATCAACATTATATTGACGATCCATAACTATACGTTTGGAGACTTATGACATCATGGTTGAATAATCAAGATTAATATTCAACGATATTAGTATATTAATTTCACTCCGCGCATGCGCGCGGGTAATCATCTATTCTAATTTAAAAGAAAGAAAATAGAGCAGACGCCAGGTTGAAGTCGACAAGGAAATTTTATGTCTGCCACTGCTAGTTTAAGACGTGGCTTACCGGTCGTGATGGGTGGCTTAAATAACTATCAATGACATCATTGCATGGGTTTCTCTGTCTCTCGGATGATGAAATTTACAGTCATGGCCGAATTTGCAGTATCATGCCTTCATGTAATATATGCATTCAGGTTGGCCGGGTCTTTATGGTAAACCAGAGAATTCTCAGAAAGACTTGTAAGAAAGATCACTAACCGAGGTAGAAGCTGAGCCAAGCTTAACCTGCCAAAATGAAGCTAGCTGGTTTAGAAAAGGAGAGAAACTCAAATCTTTTTAAGCCATCACGAAACCTCATTCAAGGTGATGGTCAGAATCCCATTAACATGTATCTGCTAATGATTGTGTTAGATGTTTACCTCAGAAAGTTTTGTGGCTATAGAGGCCTTTTTTGCTCGCTTCCTTAGTCTTACGATCAGCATAATAGCTTTACCAAATTTCGTTCAACTGAATCTTTTATATGGTGAACTGGTCACACCTTTCAGGTTACTTATCTCTGGTGGCAGATGTTGAAGTCTATTACAATTCTGCAGATCTAATGTAACAAGTCTATTGAGACCCCCTATTGACGATAGCATTTCTGTAATGGCAGTCCCAACGAGATATAGCTCACTAAGGTCTGGTGAGAAATCCTGAAGATCCTCGAGCTCTGAGCAGCCAGATAGATTAAGAACTTCAAGAGCTTTTAAATAACTGTGGCAGGCATACTTTGCAAACGTGAACAGTCTTTCAGACTCAAGAAAGTAAGCTTGTGATGATGAAGAAAAGATGAGTTAACCTTAACCAGACTCGTACATACTTCAAGATCAATATGCTCAAGGTTCCTGGCCTTTGAAAGCCTAGGGAATTTAATCAACTGTCGTGAGTGACTCAGATTGATCCTCTTTAACTTCTCAAGATTCTGTTTCAAACAAAAACAACCAAAATGAGACATTAACTACCTGCAGCAGTTTGCAACATAATGTCAAGACATACCTTTGTTCCTTTCCATAGTTTTGTCAAGTTGCTATAAGGCATGTTCAGTTCTACAAGATTTTTAGGGTTGGAGTTGTGAGGTAAGGATCCTAGAGGATATCTTTCCCATCAGGCAAAGAGTGGAGACCTTCAGGGAGACAAACCTAGCTATGGTTGTCAGAAGTTGGACAGTGTAGCTTGAGCAATCTAAGTCTATACATCCTCTCAAATACCGTAGCATTCAACTCAACTGTCAAGCTGGAAAGATCCAGAAATATGCCTTCAATTGCTTCGGTTCCCTAAGCAAAATGGCAAACTTTTCTAAGCAAAGAAAGCAGTTATCTAAAGTTCCAATAGAACAAAAATATATACATTTTTTCTAGACTTACTGATTTTTTTATCAGCAGATCAGTAATGCCATCATAATCCCACAATTGGCTACGCTTGCCTACTTCTTTGTTTTCTTGACGAACAAAATATCTTGCCGTGTCTTGAAAAAATGTTAGGTATTTTTATCTTGTCATCTACAAGGCTAATAAAAGACTCATCAATGAGACCATAGATTCCTAAATCTGTGAAAAAACCACAACCATCAAGGATGTTCACCACACGCTCTTTATACTCCCCTCTAAAAAAACAAGCTAGATCCAAAAATATGCTCTTCTCGTTGTCATCTCGTCCATCACAACTTATCATAAATGCATCCTGAATTTTGACTGGAGGATTCTGACACAGTCTTCTCAGATGATTTTTCTCATCGTTAATATATTGATCTTTACAGACGAGACTAGGACACTAAGAGCCCAATGGAATGCCGCTAGCGTAGTTCACCAGCTTAGACATCTTTCCTTCCAATTTTGTTTAGCGTCAAACTGGCAACAAAGGCGAATAGATTCTTCCTTGGATAGTTTTTGGATTCTGTCAAGCTCTTTGGGATTACACTGTACAAGAACTTGCATATTCCTAGATGTAAAGATGATTGTATGTCCACCAGAAAACCAGCCAAATCTTCACCCTTTTGTTTGACACATTAGTTGAAAGTAGCACACGTCATATCTTTCAGCTTTGTGTTCTGACAATTTCTCCCGTGATGGTAGTCTTCCCTATGCCAGCCCATACCCCCAAAGACCAACAATATGTGGGGCTGAGGATTGAGAAAACATTTAACAAATACAATATATTATCCAATTGGGACCTCGTTCCTTGTAGCTTTCTGCCCATTTCATATTTGACCATCAAACAAACATCTCCGACAATATTCTTGAAATCTAGTGCCTTGGCGGATGTTTCTGTGACGTTGAGTTCAGAGCTGCACTTATAGAAGACTCGTGAGCGTCATCCCTGGAAGCAGTGCCAATGAAGAGCCTTTTTCTATCTGTAGGTGACGCTGGAAGAAGACAAAGTCTCCAACATCAAGATGCTTCTCCTTAACGTAGCTTCTCCAGCGTCTAGTCAAGAGAAAGGTTTTGCAGGAAACTTCAAGGGTTGAGAAACAGAACACCCATGGCTTGCCTTCCTCGTCCTCTAACCGAAGATAGCTCTCGAGGTCTCCGAAGATGGTGGCTAAGATAAAGTAAGTCTTGGCGTCCTCGTTGAGTGTGATGGAGAGGCGATTCAAGCTACCTACATCGCTGGTCGTCAAGCACTTCTCAAACAGATCCACCTTGTTGTCTTGTCCAGTATTGTCAGATTTGTATTCTTCCCCAAAAGACTGTCATGTCATAAGCTTCAAGTATGTTCTTACAATCGGGCTGCCAAATGGATTTTCATGTAAGTTGAGAGAGGTTAGGCGGTCGGAAAACGTTGTTGATTCTGTCGGAGGGAAGGGTAAGGAGAAACTCAATAGCAGTGCAATCGGAGAGTGAACATGGAGGTTGTCTGTTGCAGAGGAACCCAAAGAAAGCTTCCATTGATTCCAATCTGTTCATAGTTTAGTCAACTCTTAGATACTTATTCCACATGGACCCGGACACACCTACCGTTTTTCATTGATCGGTGTGTTTTAAACAATTAATTAAATAGTTTTGATATAGACTTTGTGCTTATCCTCAGTTCCTAACCTCGATTTCCACTTCCATGGCTGCTAAATCTTCGGATCCTGGGAACTTCGGAGCTCATCTGAGGAGATCTTCCGGGGATCTGAACAAAGAGTTCCGGCGAGGAAAGAAGCCCTAAGAGCTGCATCTGATATGTGCTCCCTCAGAGAAGGTACCTAAGCTACACTTCCGAAACCGGAACTAAGATTTTCGGTTTAGAATTTTGACTTGAGTGAGCTCCGGTATATTATTTGGTTAAGTCTCGGTTTACTAATTGGTGAAGCCTCGGTTCACTGACATATTAGACTTCTCGTCAGATATCATCTCACTATCTGATTCGGAAAGTAATCAAACCAGAACTGCTTTTGTTCTGTGGATCTACTGTTTTTTCTTTTCTCATAAAATATCGGTTTAGAACCTTATTCATGCCAAGTTGATTGCTTTATGGTGTGTCACTGTTGTAGATTCTAATGCAAAGCTAATTTGTTTACTCCTTTCTCTCCTCATTGCCAACTTTATCTTTGTTGACATGATGATGCATTTTGACAGTTCAGAGTGTGCAGAGCTGGTTTTAGATTTTAGAAAGCTGGAAGCAAAAAGAAAATTTGTGGCCATTTTTCAAAACAAAAAAAAAGTGAAGAAAAGTTGTAGGTTTTAGAAGGTTGGAAGAAAAAAATGTGGCCACCATTTAAAAAAAAAAAGAAAGAAAGAGAAGAATATATGTATTATATGAGTTTTGGACCCAAGTTGTCCAAACCAAGACCATTATCTTCATATTATACCATGAGACTAGGAGCATTTCTAACTTATTGTTATTTTCACTCCTTTAATAGTATTTAGAAGTGAATTGCTCTAACCAACTTTATTTCTTCATCTATAATAGAAATTTTTACTTTTTTCTTCTATTTATAGAGGAAAATAGCATTTTTCTATCTGTTTACTCTAAATTTAAATATTACTATTTTAGAGGAATGAATTAGAGCATATCTCACTTTTCTTATAAAATTCTTTTATTTTAAAGGTGAAAATAACAAAATAAAGTCTAAGTCATTATTTAATAATTATATGAGCCGAATATCTTAACAAATAAATCAGGGGGAAGCATGAGTTTTATTGGTTTGGCCCATGACCACTCTACAGTGTGACTTTGTTGACAAAATTGGCAAGGAAACGTTCAAGGGGCTAAACAAGTTGTTCCGAAAACCATAACTAATGGATTAGGTTTTTGTCTTTATAAAATTTATATATATATATATATATATATATATATATATATATATATATATATATATATATATATATATATATATATATTTTATATAATAAAAGAGATTTTTCTCGTATTTTTAAGCTATCCACATCATCAAAAAGACATAGGGGCTTTTTGTGACACGTCACCACTTTTTTCTTATGTTTTTATTAGTTTGCGATGAGTAACCAGAAATTGTAATTCTTTGGGCTGTAGTATTGGAACCCTAATTAAACTAATGTTTGGGCTTTGTTCATTTCTTTAGATTTCATTTTACGTCAATGTTCCTGGGCCCATTAATTAAGCCACATATAACAAAAGCTCTTCATCTCGTTCTAGCATACATCGAACTTTCTGAAACCCTAGAATAACGCTTGGAGTACAGTTTTCGCTTGGCGACGTAACGTTTCGTTTTTATGACATTCAATCACGTAAAACCATTACATTGCTTTTCATTGCAGCGTTAATTCGTCTTCCAGATGCTTTATCCAGTGTATATATACACCTTTTGAGATCCCTCTCCAAATCCTCTGCAACCGTCTGTAAAATTGCTCACTTTATTTTTCGTAATGGAGACTTCCCAGCTTCATTTCCTGGACTTGAATCTCCAAGTTGAAGACAGGGCGCAATAGACATTTAGTTCAGACGAGAATCCTCCGTTTTAAGGCGAATTTCAAGAAAGGGGATGAGTTGAATGGGGTGTGGATATGCTACTGCTTGACGGGAAGGTATGCATGTTAACAATTTACGTTTGCTGTTTTCCTTTATTAACTTTCTTAATAACTTGTTTCTGATTCATGCGTCTATAAATGTGCACCGGCTGAACACATTCAAACACATATTGAGAGAAGCTTCAGTTTATGAGCTTAGTGTGTTTAATGTCACAAGGAGTAGCCCTAACTTTCGTTTTGCAGAAGGCCATGTCGCTATTATATTCACTGACCAAACTGTATTTGTGGTGGTTGTTGAAACGATTCAACCGTTCCCGTTGGAGAGCTTCATGCTCTGCAGTTACGACCAATTGATGGTCTTGGCCAACATGAACCCGAATTTTCCAAGTCTATTTTCATTTCCATTCTTTTAAAGGTTTATAGGTCTGTCAAGTAACGTCTTTGTTTCTTTGTCATCTGTCACTTTAATTGTTGAATAATTATGACGTACCTTTGGTTATATAAAGTAGGGTACCCTATAAAGTATTCTAAAAAAAATAAGCTGCGAGATTTATACTCTCTACACATATATTTATGATTGAAACTAAAAAAAATGTACATATATACCAACCAATGTAGAATGTTTATTTACATAAACCTTAAACATTAAAACTAGCTATAATAATTTATTATGATTGCTGAATATTGTTGGGAAAGAGGTATCAAAAATACTTTAATGAAGAGAGTCAAAGCACACAACGTATCATGATCACCATAAGCATTGGAAGGTTTATTGCTACTCATTAAATTCATCTCTTTAAGAAGTTTAACCTATGGACTCTTCCCAAGTAAGGACATGTCTAATAGTTAGGATATCCGCACCTAAATTTTGAGCTTCAGGTTAGTACAATAGCAAGTGTCTACCGTATGCAATTATTATCATTGTATGATTATTGACTGCAATTGTACATTGCATGGAGGTAATGACAACACGGGAGATGATATGCCGGATACTGGAGAAGTTAAAAGAAGTTCCCTCTCATGGTCTTACGAATAGTGAAGTCAATCATTAATCATAAAGGCTGTCTCGCTAATGGGATTCTCGAAAGTGAAAGAGGTGAGGCAATAGCTCAAAGTGACGGCTCAGTTGATGCAAGGGACACCAGAGAGGAGGTCAACAGTCATGCCAGAAGGGCCCTGGCAAAGAAGACATGCATTGACTAAATTCTATATTAGCATGTGAGAATGGGTTACAAGTCACGTTGGCATCTTCCTCGCATCTCTCTTTCTTTTATTTTGCACGAGATCAGACATTTAGAAGTCAATAAATAAATAATACTCGCATACGGACCTTTTCCTTCTAAATATGGTAACATCTAGATGAGGCTCATGAAATATTAAGAAGTTAATAAAATATGTTTTAACTGAGTATCCATTACAAAAGATATGTACATCCTTCTTGGAAACTAGCATTATATCAAAACAAATTCATACGTCACATCCTGGTTGAGAACTTCTTATTGGGGGTGCTATTAGTTAATATGCCGCCAGATATAAGAAAAATCATTAGTTTAATTGAATTTTTGAGAAACTCAAATGATTTAAATCTCTTATGCCCCATGTAGATTTGGTTAAGAACTCATGTTGTGAATAGAGTTGTGACAGCAAACACAAAAGGTTGTACTATTGATGGTGTGGTTGAAGGGGTAACAACTAAGACAAATGCCACCAATTGACCCCCTGTTGATGCCCGAAACACTGGAGGAAGAACCAGCTCTGGAGGTTGGTCACTCCGCTAGGAAGACCCACATAGACTGAAGTCTGACTTAAGGAGTGAACGAGTTTGTGTGAAGACTTCTCTTTTTGAATCTTTTTCATTTGATTTTTCTGATTCTAATTTTAGTTTATTTCTTTGATAAAAAATTAGTTTATTTTTAGGAAGTCTACTTTATCAGATTATTAAGTAAAAACCCCAGTTTCACGTTCAAATTTTCTTCACTTTGAGAACTGATTTAAGAAATTAACCTTACGCTCCATTATACCAATAGTAAAAATTCTCTTACCATCAGGAAAATAAACCTATTATACAATTGCTACGATTAGAACATCGCCTCATCTTTAAAAACAGTGTTTTGGAGATGCATCCCAAAGACTCGCGGCCAAAAAATTGACAACTACAAAGATTTCTCTTGTGAGAAACAGTTGATACTGAATCAATTGATTATTTACACTACTAGAGCACAAAGTCAGAGACTCAAAATTCTTATATGAAACAAAAATAATATACCACCATAAATGGATTTAGTTTTCCTTATGGGCTTAGTGTTGCAGATCATGTATATTGTCAAATTACTCTTTCAGCGACAAACCAAAATATAATAATAAAAAATGTTAAACCTTTAAAACAAACATAACATATTTAGAAAAAATGTTAAGCCTAACATATGTTAGGCGATGGTATAGTGATGAGTGGACCATTGTCCTTTATACATGGTTATCATTAATCCTCAAACTAACAATCCCATTTCCCTCCCACAACCGTTTAAAAAATCGATCTAACTCCGTTGTCACATCAAATAGCTTAATAAGCAAATCGGAAACAAACCTAAACACACCACATCTAACACATAAGAGGACATACACACACTAATCAACTAACAGAAGACCACGACACATTTACAAGCAAAACAATAACTTGAGCGAAGCGCATGCAAACCACTAGTATTAAAATAAATATGCTAGGGAATTTCAATAGGGTAAAAGATACCCACGGATTTTCTATTATACAAAACAAATTTATCACCAAAAATTTAAAATCAGAACTTTTTTGTATTAAACCAAAAGATCGTGAAATAATGTTTTCTGTCAAAATTGGGTATTTGTAACCGTGTCAAATATGGATAATGTCTATCAATTTATTCACATACGTTTTACAGATCGAATCATACACAGATTTGGGTTTTGTTTTACTTTCAGTTTAGATCTCGAGTTAAGTTAAAATGCGCATCCTAAAAATGCATCATTGTTCACACAAAGTTTTTCAAAAAATTCCATGTACAGGCCTTTTCACATACTTAATATGATTGCGATGAAAAAACTGTAAAAACAAAAAAGAATAGTTAGATCACGTAGCTATAATCTGTCAATAATTCTGGGGCTGGTTGTTACAAATTTGCTCAGATAAATCGTAAGAGCTAAGTGTCTACATAAAACCATTTTAAATGCTTATTTGACTATATGGATTTGTTTCGTTTCAATGTCATTGCTATGTTGGTAGGTTGCAATATTTTGTTCATTTTGTTGTTGTACGACTAATTACATCGACTAGTCGAAAATCGCTATTTCATATTGTTGAAATTTTAACAACTAGAATTTACTTTGCAATATGCAAATGGTCGCTACACTGATCGAAAGATCCTGACACATGCAACATAACATTTGATTAAAGATCGCAGTCATTGTTGGAAATATTTTTGAACATGATGAATAATATATTTATATGTCAAAAATGAGTTTCATTTGAATGAGAAATGGAGATCTAATGTGTGTGATTTGAGAAATTTGTATAAAGTAGCAAATACATACATTGGATATTTGATTGGATTTGAGTTTAATCTTATAAACCAAATATATGTTAATCTTTTATATTGATAAATATAAAAAAGAAATCCATTTTAAATATATATTTGTTTGAATTGGTCAAACAAATAATATATTTTATTCTTTAATTTCTTGGTCAAAATGTGGAATAAATTTACATAATAATTGACAAGAATTAAACTCTCCATTAGTGCACCCATGGAGGTTTCATTTCTTTGTTGAAAATGAACTTTGTGCTTCTCATTATTTTTCTATATAAAGGCTTGTTAGCATTATAGAAAATCAGAACATTCAACAACAAAAGTTTACTCTCTCCCACTTAGAATAGTTATGCTAGTATATTTTTTTCTTTTGTCTGAGAGTACAACATAGAAATAGGTTCGTTAGCTTCTATTCTGAGTGATGCATGAATAGTCGAAGTGTGGTTGTATCCTGGGATTCTGATTGCATAAACACTGTCACACTGCGGACAATTAAAGAATTAAGGAAAGAGTGTCTCGCCTCCACACGAAATCATTCTTTGTTCATCATATTTTGGTATCAAGTATTTTATATTTTATTTATGTTTTTATATTATATAAACAAATTATTCAGTTGCCCATATCGTAGAAATCATGGTCCTACAATCTTAATTCTTAATTTTTCGTTATTACACTAACGAAAAACTGATTATTTGTTATTTTTTGATAAGAACAGGTATTAAAAACAAGTATCAGAAAGTTGTTCTGTTTTTTCAGATCTATTGGTATTTGTGTTGCATTTGTTTATTGGTTATGGTGGATTTTTACGTAACTGAAATCTGTTAGAATAATTATTGATTGGTTGATGTTTGTTTTATTTTACCAATCATTTAGCTTGCATCTGATTTTTACTTCATCGTTGATCCAAATGATTTCATCCTTTGGAAAGAATGTTATTTAACTGCCTAGAAAAGTAACTAAAAGAAAATGTTATTAGTCAAATATGTATTATTAGTTTGATTTGATTTATTGGTTTCTTAAAATTCATACATTTGCAGTTACATTTATTTATGAGAAACTAATTGACCATGTTACAAATTTATTTATGGGTCAAATGTCATTAATTCATTTATGAATTGTCACTAATAATATTTTTTTTGCAAGGTTATAAATAAATGTTTTATAGCTGATGGAGATAACACCAGTAAATTGATCGGTGGAGTTTTGGTATTAATCCAGTGGTGAATCGAGTTTAAGTAATATAAAAAAAAATATTATAAACATTTCGATCTTATGAGATCAAATGTTATTGATGGAAATGGATTCGTGAGTCGACGCCTCAAATTAAGTTTGGGAGAGGTCTACCACATATGAATCATTTGCCATAGATAATATATTGTTGTTGATTAATGATCAAAACATTCATATTTCGTCAATGCTTTAACGCGAGCCATATAAAGATTAACTATGAAAAAAAAATGAGAAGTTTATATTAACATGACTGAAAACTGACATGTATATTGTAGTTTCTAAAGTCATATGGTTGAAAATAACCAAGAGAGTAGTGGTTTTGATGCCACAAATAATATCTTGTAATGATATGTATATTTGCTACAAAGCAAATAATATTTTTGAAAGAAATTCAAAAAAAAAAGATACAAGTTGGATTTATAAATCGACTTGAGAAAACTATGAAAATAGTTGTATATAAAATGTGAATTTCTAAGACTGAAAAAAAAGTTGTAATACCTTTGAAATTTCTTTTATTCATTTAAATCCAAAGAGTTGCAGATAAATTTTTCTAAACTCTTAAGAGATGTTAAATGAAAATATACATATTTTGAGTTATTTCAAGAAATGTGGGGGAAGTTTTGCTTACCATATAAAGTCATTGGCAAGATGCCACATGAACTTAGTGATAATTATCACAATATAATTTTAAAAAATTAGTGTCATGCACTAAGTTTTGTATATAATGGTTAGTTGTATCTTGGAAAAAAAAAAGATGACAAAAATCATTAAACAATTGATCTCGACTAATCTCAAGAGATTATGTTCATTATGATGACAACTCGGATCCTTATATTAAAGGTGTGTCATGAGATCATATTGTTATATCATCAAGAGGAATGGGTTAATGTCTGTGAATAAGATGAGGTTTGGCGGTAACTCTACCTAAATGACTGGAGATCCCAAGAAATAGGTTCAAGGAGACAACTAAGTCAAACTAAATCTGCCCAAAGCACTGTAAGACTTCGGTCTATACTCAGTTCCTAGGATGACTAAACAGTGCTACATGTAAGGAATAGAGGATAAGCATTTGCTTTTAATGATTTGTGTCCATTGTTTGAGATATGAACGGAGTAGTACATGATACTCCTCTAAACAAAACTAATGGCAAATTACCTTGTGAGTGTGAAATGGGGTCGTTTCTAGGAGAATGAAGGAAAGACTATATTCTCCAAGTTCACTCATGATTAACCAGGACTGTTCAAGGCCAAAATGAACACAACAAAGAACCTATTCTGTGAGAGAATGAAACTGTGTTATAGTTATTGTCTAGGTTTACATCAAAGCCCGGGTGGTTTGAGACATCATGTTCACTACCTGGCCGAGAAAATCCGATAGCTATCAACAATGACTGGTTCAAGGCTGAAAAATGCTACCAACTCATCATGCAGTGGATTTTTCGTTTGTACTCTCAAAAGTCCTTAGTTGAGTCTTTGTCAAGTCTTGTCTAGGAGGTCAAGTCTATCAAGTCGTATAGTGTTTAGAGTCATTTCTATTCATGTGGGGGATTGTTGGAACTATTTTTTGAACATGATGAATAATATATTCATATGTCAAAAATGAGTTTTATTTGAATGAGAAATAGAGGTCCAATGTGTGTGATTTGAGAAATTTGTACAAAGTAGCAAATACATACATTGGATATTTGATTGGATTTGAGTTTAATCTTATAAACCAAATATATTTTGATCTTTTATATTGATAAAATAGAAAAAAGAAATTCATTTAAAATATATTATTTGTTTGAATTGATCAAACAATAATAATTTTATTCTTTAATTTCTGGTCAAATGTGGAATAAATTTCACATAATAATTGACAAGAATTAAACTCTCTATTAGTGCCACCATGGATGTTTCATTTCTTGTTGAAAATGAACTTTGTGCTTCTCATTATTTTTCTATATAAGGTTTGTTAGCATTATAGAAAATCAGAAAACATTCAACAACAAAAATTTACTCTCTCCCACTTAGAATAGTTATGCTAGTAATTTTTTTTTTTTCTTTTTGTCTGAGAGTACAACACAGAAATATGGTTTCGTTATCTTTCTATTCTGAGTGATGCAGGAATAGTCGAAGTGTGGTTGTATCCTGGGATTCTTGATTGCATAAACACCGTCACACTGCGGGTCATTAAGAATTAAGGAAGAGTGTCTCGCTTCCACACGAAATCACTCTTTGTTCATCATATTTTGGTTAAGTATTATATATTTTATTTATGTTTTTATCATTATATAAACAAATTATTCTGTTTGCTGTCGTATTACAGTCATAACAGCTACATCTTAACAAACATGGCATAATCGCAGAAGGTGTGACATGACATGACCACATACATTGTCACTTTAATGTAACAATGATTAAACAATGTTATCACCTTCTGGAATAAACCTGTAGCACTTGATTCACGTGAAAAGGAAAATGATTCAGGAAAGGTGGCATTATTAACACTCAAACCTATACTCATTGTACTCTTATTTTATAAGATCCATCGTTCAACCTTTTTCTAGTATTTGATTATATATGTTAATAGCATATTTCTTCACGGTTGCATATATGATATTACGTGAACGCTTAATTAGTAAGCTAGACACAAAGAATCGATCACCAACTAAGCTGCAACTTTCACATCTTGCAGAGCATCATTAGTGTGTACTATAGTCATTTTGTTTATTCCTTTTTGTCGGAGGAAAGCGATTCTATAAGTTAGATTCTATTGTGGAGATTATGCAATACTGATCCAAGATTATTCCTTTGGGAACTAATTTTTGTTGTTTATTATCCTTTGGGTAACTAATTGTTGCAACCTTTAATAAGTGTAATATTAGCTTTCTTTTGATGTGCATTGACTTGTAACAAAATTTAGGTTTTCAGCTAGGGGGAATATATTCATATATTGCATGCAATGAAAACCTAATGTCACCAATTCAACTTTGTGGCTTATAGGATACCGATGATCGTGTCGACAACACTACAAGATGTGTTGCTTTGACTATAGCTTCCCAGGATTATTTTTTGGGGCGAACTATGTCGTCTCTCTATTGCCATCTACAATGAGTAAGTATGAGTGTATTATCTTTTCTGCGACCTATGCAAAGGAAACAGTATAGGACCATACTTATCGTTTCTCAATATTCATTTCTCAAGTCCTACCCATATCCATGAGGAACAACTCAATAGAATTGACTGAACCGGAGAGATGTTGATCTGGAGACAGCTCAAACCAAAATCTCTCTAGAGAGAGAAATGATGATGTTTTTCGTCTTATTTGTTTCATTTTAGCTTAATAATATTTGCACAACTGTTCAAAAAAGCCTAATTATATTTGCATTGCAAGTAAAGATTAAGACAAAATACTAATATTTTTTATTGAATTTTCAGTTTTTTAATCCTTAGTTTTTGTTCTAAAATCAGCATAATCTTATTAACCTTTTTTGTTTGTCATTTCATATAGAGATATATTTCTATAATATTATATTTGAGATGAGTGAGTTTTTTACGTGTCGCGCGCTACCATTAATTTTCACGACGAGTTGTTTTAATTACATAGGTACCCTAATGAATTAGTATTATTTCAAATTGCCATTGTAACAAATCCTTTTCTTAATGAAAATGTGATTAACGCTATTAATTTAATTTTCTACTAAAGCACATAAATAACACAAGGAAAATTATACACTATTACATAGAAGTCTATATATACTAATTTAGATTTTAATAATATATATGTTTCATAAACCAAAATATATATAGTATATATAACATAATATCACAAAAACATTGATTAAAAATAAAATAAGATTTAACATCTTTTCAAAAGAATAATAATACTTTTATAAATATATTTTTATGCAAAACTAGTTTTAAATAATATAAAAAATTATTTAATATCTTATATTTTCAATATATGATTATATCTTAGTGATTATTTAAGACACTAATATTTAAAATAGATGCTGCCAAGAAGATATATAATATTATTATGATCCAATATTTTTTATTAATTATAAGTTTTATATATTATGCACACTACAATATTTATTTAAATTTTATCAAAAACGAACATATAGATAAATTATAAATAATCTTACAAATATAACTATAATGGTAATCGATAAAATTAAACAAAATCTAATTAATAGATGTTCTATATTTTAGTCTCTAGCTGTAACGCAAAAACTTGTGATTCTTTAAAAAGATGATACAATCCAAGTATCTAATATATGAATCAACCAACCATCCTGATATATACAATCAATTCAACCAATTATTATGATTTAGTGTGTATGAGAATTTAAAATATATACAAGATGTCTTTTTTATTGTAACCTCTGATTTAATATATATGTATTTGTTTTTTTTCTAAATAAGATATATACCATTTAAGCAAAAGTTAAAAAATATATATTTATAATATCAAGAGGATGAACTGAACTACATGAATTTTATTAACAATCCAATTTTGATACTAAAAAATTGATATGACTTTTTTACTTTACAATAATATATGTATTAATATATCACAAATTAAATATTTGAAAAAATACAAAAAATATATATGTGAAATCATATATGCTAATATAATTGTAGTACAATGATAATAATATATATTTTTATTTTGCATATAATTACAAATAGCTTAAAACTTATAAACACAACAATCGAATATTTATAATTGTAATACTTCAAGTTATAACATAAATATTATAATCGTGCGATGAGCACGGAAAGAATCATGTGGTATATATAAAAATATATACTTACTCACCTAATAAATACAACACTAAGAAAGGATGTTTGGTTTTGACCAGAGAATTAATGATAAAGGTTGTGACATGATCGATAACTATTGTCGATTTATATTTAGGAAATTAAATAAAGCATGTCGTCACCGTTTGCGAGAATAAACATTAGCATATCATACCAATTACACAAAGTACTAATCACTCGTACCGACACATATATTTCTAATAGTCGCTCTACTCTTAGTTCAATAACATTTCATAGCCCGAACTTTTTTCAGTAGTATTACCATCGACATTAATAGTAATTTTCTTACGATTGTATTATGATAAAACATGGAATCCCATGATTCATCTACAAACACAGCTTTATGAATGTGATCTTCTCGCAAGAAACAGCTTCTTTACCATAGGCTTGCATCATCAACAAACACAACAATGTTGGTTTCTTTGACAATAGTTTCTCAGGCTGTTTTTTGGGAACCGTTTGACGTTTCTTTTCTCTTTTCCATTTTACAACGAGTAAGAATGAGTTTTGATCTTCTCTGGATCTATTAAAGGAAACAGCTTCCATAGGCTTAGTTTCCCATCAGTAGTTTACTGCTAAGTTAGTTGTGATAGACCACCTTCTTTCTTCTCTTTTTTAATGTAAATAAAACGTCTATATCATTGCTCAAATTCATTTTCCCAGTCCTCCATACGCAATGACAGGGAACAAACTTGATAGGATTGGCTGAACTGTTTCTAGTAAAATAGAAATGCTCAATACTGTCAGCTAGTGTGTTATTGATAAGTTTGCTGCATTTTGAGGATGTTGAGCCGGAGACAGCTCCAAGTATCTCTAGAGAGAGCAAATGGTTGGTGTTTTTTCTCATTATTTATTTATTTTAGCTAATGATATTTGCACTTAGTAAAACTAAATAGAGACATGTAAGGAGGAAAAATAAAATACATTTTTTGATTATTTTTAGTTTAATCTTTAGTTTTGTCTTCTTAAAATTCTACCATATATATATGCCACATCATAATATACCTCCTATTAGAGCATATCTCCCAAAAGATTCTAAAACAAAAATTTTTAACCAAATGAGCACGCAAGAAGAAATGACGAAAAACATTGTATTAAAGAGGTAAAAGTAGGGTTGCGTAATCGGAGACCCAATCAGGTTCCAGTTCAGGCTCATTCGAGTTTCAGATTTTTTGGTTTCATAAATTCATCCCCATGCGGATATTATAAAAGTTCGGGTTGAATTTTATTTGGGTTTAGTCGGGTTCAATTCGAGTTAGTTATATATCTAAGATCCGGTTGAACGCCAAAATAATTTTGGTTTCAAGATACTAATCGAGTTATCAGTTCTAAAAACATTAATTTATACTTGACTAAACTTAATATATTTTCAATTTTTCAATAATTTGCATATTTGCCCTTTCTCAAACCATATTGTTATCCTTCAAAACAACCTTTGGAGATTCGTCCATCAACAATACAAGACTCTTCTTTAAACATCGCACAAAATCATATATCATTCATGTTAACCAAAGCTTAATACGAACGAGAATCAAACATAATGAAAACGAAAACAAAATTAAAGTTAACAACTAGCAATTTAATAAACATAAGAAACACTATTTAAACTTAAAAAGAAATAAAACATTGTTTAAACTTCAAAAGAAAATTATTCATAATTGAACTTTAGATTAAATATTTAAGTTAATTATTTATATATTAGATAATTATTATAAGTACTTGATAATACTTAGCGTGTTTTGAATATATATTAGGGATTGAGATTGTGTTTGGTACAAGTTTTTGGGAATTTTTGAACTTCCCGGGATTTTTCGAACATCCATTTGGGTTTTTGGTTTTAGTTCGGGTAAAATCCATAACCCAAACACCTTAAAACAAGATCCATTCGACATTTATGTCAGGTTCATTTTTTTTATCAGATTGGATTTGGTTCGGATTTTCAGATTCAGTTTATTTGTCAGCCTAGGTAAGGCAATTTTACAATTATTTTATAGATATATAAATATAAATAAAATTCAAAAAATTGAATTCAAATTTTTTCATTTTTTTGTTTCTATTTTTAGATTTTATTTTGAAATTTCTTTTTGAGAATTATATTTCATTTAAATATTAATATTTTTTTAATTTCTTAAATCTAAACCCCACTCCTAAACTTCACCCCTCAATCTGAATCTTAAATCTAAATTAACTAACTCTAGGGTATTATTTCTTTCAACTCTCAAACATTTAAGTCATTTTGAAATTTTCGTGTGCTATATCATATAGAATTCTCGTAATATTATATCTGATATATATATATATATAATTATATGTGACATTATGTTTATGAATTTATATTTCTTGAAATAGAATGTAATGTTATTTTCCCTATTTTTCATTATAATTAGTATATATTAAATCATATTATGTTTTAATTTATGTCAAAATTTTGTATACCATAGTCATATCCTATACCTTACCGCATCTCTAGACTCTAGTCATCTCCAAAAGACACACTTTTAAACTTTGCCTTTTTTTAATGTGCAACAAAACTTTGCCTTTAAAACTTTTAAAATCAAGCATAAATATTATTAAGCTTTTTAAAATGGGTACATTTATTTATAAGTAAATT
>CAJHQP010006442.1:0-38264 GCA_905132765.1 Moricandia arvensis | reverse complement strand
GCCATACTCATCTTTCTTTTCCCAATGGAAATGTCTCTTGCCCTTAGCATTAAAAGCTCTTGTACATTTCTTGAAACGCATGTCGATCGATGACTTGATGTTGCTGTCGATCGATGGATGCTTGAAAGTGTATGGAAAATTACGGATCGTCTCGTTCTCCTGCTCCTTGTTGTCGATCGATGCTTGAAGATTCGCGTCGATCGATGGCTGCTGCTGCTGTCCAAATATATTACCCGATCCATTAGCCATAATAAGGGCATTTGTTACATCCTGCTTGGACAAATGTAGGATTCTCCCATAAAGAGCCCGTGCACGTCCCTCTAGGTCTCTGAAAATTCTAAACTCATCTGGTCTAAGATTACCAATACATGTATCATCTGCTCCAAGTTCGTGTTCTGGTTCGCGTCTGATATCGTTCGATGGCCATGAGTAGCAGTGATCGATGCTCGATTATCCATTCTCGCGTTTATCACCCAGCCAGCGTCTTCTGATGCCAGGCCGCAATATTCAGTATGCTCTTCCTCTTTGTAATCTTCATCGTATTTTTGGCGTGCTGGACGTGTGTCGATCGATGGTGTATGGTGACCGTCGATCGATGCTCGATAACCAGATTGTTGCGCGAAAAGGTTTCCAGCTCCATTAGCCATGGCAAGAATATCTGTTATATCTTCCCTCGTGACATGTAGTAGTTTGCCATCCATAGCTCTTGCATGACCGCCTGGATCTCTCATGATACCAAACTCATTTGCTTGTAGATAACCATATTCCATCTCATGTTCTGTAGCAGAATCTACTTCAGAACCTGCTTCTAGGTCAGTATCGATCGATGGTGTAGGGTTACCGTTGATCGATGTCAATTCCCGAGTCGATGGAAAATGTGATAAGCACCAGCCTCTTCCATAGTAATACCACGATACTCAATTATCTCTTCTTTTCTATAGTCTTTGTCGTACTCGGGGTAGGCTGTGTTGTAATCACCATATGTGTGACAGTTGTTGATCGGTTCTGGAGTAGGGTCATCAATCGATAGCGAAGGGTGGGTGTCGATCGATTGTTGAACTGCAAACGCGTCGATCGATTGTCTAGGCTGGGTATCGATGATGCTCCATCTTCCAACTCTTCATTAAATTCATAATCGCAAAAGCATGTGGCCACAAGTTCTGCATCATCACACAATTCAATCAGAGTAGCCTTGTTCTTATTCTTGACAGGTTCATAGAAAATATTTTGATCAGTTAGAGATAGATACAACCTGTTTAATTTCATATCACAGATAACTCCTACGGTAGCCATGAATGCTCTTCCAAGTAGTAGTGAAGAGTTCCAATCTATCCTGATGTCTATCACGTGGCAGTTTACTGGATCTAGGGTGTTGTTAATCTGTACTGGAACATCTTTTACCATGCCTCTCGAGTTCACTTTTGAGCAGTCTACAAATGTGAAGGAATCATTGGAGGGTTCCACATTCAGGTTCAAATCCCATGCCATAGTTTTTGGAATAATGCTCACTGATGATCAGTATCACAGAGGGCATTGAGGTATTCGTTGCCCTTGATAAAGCATGGAACCACGAACATGATCTCTATATAATTGTTTGTCTCCCTTGTTTCCCTGAAAAACATCCACAACCTGTGAGTATAATAAGTTTCATCAAAAAGAGTATCTAAAATATTTTTGAAAACTCTTTTGGTAAAGCTATCCATCTCTTTTTCATTGGCTTCTCTGCGTAGGTGTTTGGGGATCTTTTGTTTCCTCTTGGAGTGTCCCTCATCTTCTATATCAAGATACATACTTTCAGATGTGTCAGTATTCTGTTTTGAAACCGTTGTGGTTGGACGCACAATCGAATTCGCATAGATGCTTGGCAGTCGAACCGGTTTTCTCATCTGTCGGTCGATGCTCAGGTCGCATTGTCGATCGATTCATCTATCTCCCTATCGGTTGATTGCCTCATGTAGGTGTTGATCGACGTTAGTCAATTTACACGAAGCTACTGATGCTGCATGAATCGTTGTTGATCGATGCTCATTGCTTGGTGTCTATCGACACCAATGCGAACTACCGAATGACATCAAACTTTCCACACAATAATCTCCTTCTTGAAACCTTTCCCTCTTTACTTCCTGCCAAAAATCATCATCAATCAATGCATTGACGTGGTGCTTCTATCCAGCCTTTATTTTCTCCTTGATCAGGCTCTCATGCCTCCTAATGGTTTCACTTGTTTGCAACACTTGATTCTCCAGCTTCTTCACATGGGTATTGAGATTTTCAAATTTGGCGTTGAGGTACAACCCATCTATCTTTCCATTGAAAACCACAATCGTCTTATGCTGTCCCTCTAAAACTCTATCAACCATTGCTTCGATCTTGCTTTCTTGAGTCTCTGGAGGAGGATTCTGGTAGTAAGAAGATCCATAATATCTATTGTTGTTGAAAGGTTTTCGCTATGAACCCTGATTAAAATTACTCCTTTGACTATTCCCATAGGAGTTCATGTTGAAACCTGGATTCCCTTGTCTTTGGAAACCATTCCCATCAATGTAGTTCACATCCTCTTTTTCAGTCTCATCATCTCCAGACTCTATTGCTTCTACTTCTGCAAAAGTGACCTGCTTCCTGAAGAATTTCTAAAGACTATCCAATTTTTCCTTGACCTCTTCAATCTGATCCTTGCTCAAAATTGGAGTTGATTTCTTCCTTTTAAATTTTGTGTTCTTGGTGCTGCTGTTGGATGCCAGATTCTCAATCAACATTGTAGCTTCTTTAGGATTCCTAGTGCTGAAAATCCCCTCAATAGCTGTGTCCAAAGCCATCTAATATTGTAATCCAATACCTCTAAAGAAAGTGCTGAGAAGTTGCACTTCGTTGAACCCGTGTTGTGGACAATCTCTTTGGTATGATTGAATTTGATCCAAGAGTTTCTGAAAGATTTTGAGGGTTCTTGTGAAAAAGTAGCAATCTTGCTCCTCAGATCTTATGCTCTTGCGTCATCGAAGAAGTTACGCAAGAAAGCGTTCTTGATGTCAGTCCAGGATGTCAAGGATCCTGGTGGTAACTGCTTGAACCAATATGAAGCTTCTCCAGCAAGTGATTACTTGAAAAGCTTACAAAAGAGATACTCTTCCGGGACTCCATTGGCTTTGATAGCAGTCACTAGATCCTCAAATCGCTCCAAATGATCCATAGGGTGCTCATGTTGTAACCCAGGGTAAGGTGTATGTGCTACAAGTCCAAAGAAGGCGGGCTTGATTTCAAAATCGTTCCTCTAAAACGCTGGAGGATGAATCGCAGATATGTTGGTGTAGAGCTAGTCTGGACGGTTGTATTCAGCCAGTGTTCTCTGAGCAGCTTGGGCATTAGCTTCAGGTTGAGATGCTGCACTGTCTGCTTCTGTATCAGGGATTATGGCCCCATGATCGTCTATCTTTTGACCTGCTGCATTACGCAGAAGACCGTCTTGGTCATGCATGTCTCCATTTTCATCCTAAACCAATATTAAAATCGCAACCATCTGAACTCGTCTGCTTATGTCGATATATTTGGGGTAAGTGGATGTCGATCGGTGCTATGTGATCAGTGTCGTTCGATGCTCGAGTTCTGATGTCGGTCGATGCTGTCCGTAAATAAGTGTCGGTCGATGCGGTGTAGCTGTTGTCGATCGATGCTTGTCGTCTTTCTTTGCGGATCGTATGTTCGAGTTTATAGGGGTAAGAGAATAGTAGTTCTTGTCTTTTATTTTTTCTGGTGTCTCTTTGCATGCACCTGAAAACAAAGGAAAAGAAATATTTAGTAACTTGAAAGTAGTAACAAACCTAGACTAAATCCTAGAAATTAAATCTAATGGCGATCAATGCTCCCCGGCAACGACACCAAATTTGACATGCGTGTTTTTATTGTTCTAGCAGGGTATGAATATCCTATACAATTAACTATCAAATTAACCCTAGTCTTAACACACAAATAATACTCTTGCCAAAAGAGATCATGTGTAATACTTAGGGATCAAATCCACAGAGAGCAATGACATACAATAGATTTCTTATTTCTAAAGATTAAGCCAGGTGAATATATATATATATATATTGGTGGCAGACAATTAGTTAAGGAAATATTCCTTATCAAGAAGTAGAGATGCAATATTGAAATATGTCAATAATGCAAATATGGAAATATTCTAATAATGCAAATATGGAAATATTTTAATAAACTAACTAGATGAAAATGTAAATATGCTAGATCTAGGGTTTCAAACTTAATGGATTATAGGGAATAGGAAGCACATATATGTAAATATTCTAGAGCTTAAATGTTAACTATTCTGACCCTTTTAACTCCAACTCTCGTATGCGAGCAAAAGGAAAGACCAGCGATCGACGGATAAGGCCTGATGTTGATCGACGGTGAAATCAGAAGGAAGTGTAAACGAGATTTTATAAGTCCACCAGACTTTATAGACCAGCTCTCGCATGCGCCTAACAGCCTAGTTTATTGGAGTATACTTTGGCACATAAACCTATTCCCGTAGTCGCCCATGTCCTACTTTCGATATCCTAGTTAGCTACTCTAAAAATGCAAGCATTAAGCACAACTCAATAGATGGATATTAACTTAACCTAGCAATCCTACTTTCGGACTATCCTATGATTGCTATTATTCAACCCTAAAATTGATGACTACTCAAACATAGTCAAAGAAAGAATAATAGTCTGAATATAATGCATAGATAAAATAATGGGGTTCCAATACAAATATCCCTAAGGAGTTATGAATATTTTCTCCTAAAAATCCTAAAACTATAATAAAGCTTTGTTAGTCTAACATGCACACTCTGCATGCTTCAATACAGAACCATATATATAAAAACCCTAAAATTTAGGTCAAAACTCGTCTAGGGCATTCTCGTCATTTGTCTTCTAACTTGGGCTTTTAAATCAGTTGTTTGCGAATAAGATGTCGAATAATGGAAAGTGTGCAGCATCGATCGACCTTGGTCTTTTATAATCGGTCGACTCCAAGGTTTTGTCGTCGATCGACGACAATCTTGTACTTCGACTCCTCAAATGGTCAGCTACGGATTTCTCTCCTCTAAATGCTCCAAAATCTCCAAGTATCTCCATATATCTCCAAAACGTTCCTAGACCTGTAAATAATCCAAAATATACACTAGACACACATAATAGACCCTAAATAGAGCCTATAATATGGCCTAAATGGTAATAAAGTAGGCTATATCAGATAACATCATTGAAAGCTGAGTTGAGGTAGGGAGCAGTTCAAAGACTTTGTCTTGCTCACGTCTTTCATTAAGGATTGTAGGATCAGTTTTGCTTAGCCTCAGCATCTCAAGCTCAGCCCACAATGCTCTGAACTTCCCAAAGTGCTTGTTGAAATCCATATCCTCTTGATGCAAACTATTGATAGCTCTTTTTACTTCAAACACCCCGCTAAGGTTTGAAGTGTTGCCATATACCTTTTGTAAGGTATCCCATTACTCCTTTGCTGTCTCACAGTAGCAGTATTCCTCCATAATGGGGCTATCAAGAGAGCTTTGCAAGCCGGCCAGCACCATGAAATCCTCTTGAAACCATTTGCCTCCATCCGTCACTACAACCTCCTTGCCATCTTTTCCTTGGGTAATCTGCTTTGGTGCCTCACTGGAAGTGATGTGCTCCCATAAACCTCGACCACCAAGGGCTGTTTAGGCCAATCTTAACAAGAGTAGGTAGTTAAGACCCTTAAGAGTAACCGGAATAATCATTGTCTTGTGCTGCTCCATCTTCACTTGCTATTGTCCAACGGGTAAAAGGATGCGCCAAGAGGAAAATTTGAATTTTCAAGACTGGACAGAAAATAAACCAAAGGGGAACAAGATATACTCTCTGGAAATGAAGTGAGATGGACAGAACAGAGTGAGCACTTCCAAAGATTTGAGAAAAATCGCCCAAAACAAGTTCTATTACCCACTGGATAAAAGAATTTGTGAGATGAAACAGAGAAATTAAACTGAACAAAAGAAAGAGTAAGCTGAGAGAAATAGATTTGCGGAAGAAAATTGGCGTTCAGGAGCTTGAGAGCTGTGATACCATGTACAAAAATGAAGAATAAGGCTCAAGAACACTTAGAGAAAGAGATAGTTTGATTCGAACACAGAAGAGAGAGAGAGAGAGAAAGAGGAGTTATGTTTGTCACGGGAGAGAAAGAGAGTAAGAGAAGGATTCTATTTCCTTCCTGAATAGGGAAGTTGACTCATTAAGCACAAATTTTAGTAAAAAAGGCTAGAACAATACAAATCTTTTTTTTTATTACTGACATTTTTTAAATGCCCAGCGTGCCTTTCTATCATGTTGTGCGAAAAAACGTATTTACAAGAATGTCATTACTTTTTCATGCCACGTCAGCCAAAAACCGTCGCCACGTAAGAATTCGCTGATGCGAATTAATGAAGTCAGCCGCAAAGCGTTACAAACTACGTTACAACTGAGTTATTCGTACGTTGTGACTGATTTAATTAACCTGACTGAATTCTATGAAAAGGGCTGACTTACGTCTATAAGTTTGCCCCCTATGAAGGCTGATTAACAGAAATCTGGCTGAATTATGTGATTACGGCTGACTTACACATCGACTGGCTGGGTTTTTGAAAATACGACTGAGATGTAGTTAAGAAATGGCTAAGTTATATTTTCGCATGCTGATTCAATGATCATCGGCCGACCGTGTTACTAAACTTTTGGCTGACTTAAGAGAGCTTGTTATGGCTGAGTTACCTTTTATCAATCGTAATAAGTTGGATTAACAGAAATTTCAGTCCTATTACGGCTGACCTATTAGCGAAAGATTAATTACTAGAATATCATTCACTTGACGACTGACTTAGGTGAAGATATGGCTGACTTATTGTTTTCCCGCGTATTGATGGCTGGTTATTAGGAAAAGATTAATTACTAGAATAACATTCACATTGCGGCAGACATACGTTCTGTGTTATGGCTGAGGTACGCTAGCTGGGTTATGTGTTCATATGTTGGCTGACATAACGATTTGCCATGTCATCATCCATGTCATTAGTTCTTAGTTGCCATATCATAAAAATGTTACCACTTCCCGATTTTAAACTTCTTCATCTTCTTCAACTTCTTCATTTTCTTCATCATCTCATCTATCTTCTTTATCCTGCTCTAAGAGATAATGGATCCCGTAATTATTGTTTCTGGTAACTGGGTTAAGAAAAACAGATATGTACTCGTAGCAGACAGTAGAGGATGCAGAGTTCGTCATATAGATCAGCGAACAACACAGGACGATCTCGCAAAGTCGGTACTCGATGATTACGAATTGAGTGAGTCGAGTCATGAGATTAAGATGAGCTATATGTTCTCGAATAAAACTCTGAAAACACTGACGATACTCCACCGGTTTTTGTCTCAAATACTCGTCAGTTACAAGGTTTTCTAAGCCTAAGGAAAATCAAAAAGCTACATCTCTATGTGGAGATTACGGAGAAAAAGGATGGCGACGTCAGTCAAAATGATGGTTCAAAAGAGAAGCGTCAAAGGTTATGCAGTTTTAGCTTAGAAGTTGAACTCTCAGAAGTTCAACGCTCAAAAGTGGAATCTAGATTTGAAGATTACAGTGGGGGTGATGATGGTTTAAGTTTGGAGGACGAACGTGATGAGAATGACTGCTCTAGTAAAGTGGAAGGAGAAAAACCGAACGTTGACGGAGAAGATGAAGAAGTCGAACAAAACGAAGAAGATGATGAATTTGATAGCCGATTTGATATGTTCGACGACTCTGATGGTGCGTCATCTGAATATAATAACTTTAGTTCATACACCGAGTCTCCAACACATACGTTACAACTGAGTTATGCATACATTACGGCTGAGTTATGCATACGTTACGACTGAGTTATGCATACGTTACGACTGAGTTATACATATGTTACGGCTGGCTTATACCATTCAGATTAAAACTTTTATCTAAAAAATCAAAAATCTGAGACAAATCTACTCCAGTAGTCGTTGTCTTCGATGGTGATCGGTTACAAACCATGATTATAAGACATCCGTAACGTTCCTATAAGTCAGCCGTCAAGTGTAATTTGTTTCGCAACGTCTCATATTTTGGGCGGGAAAAATGTTTTTTTTCCCGCCCAAAATATGAGACGTTGCGAAACGAATAACACTTGACGGCTGGCTTATAGGAACATTACGGCTGACTTATAAGTCATGTTTTAGGGTTTTTGCTATAATCAAAGGCTGAGTTGTGGTTACAATGCGACTTTGTTATAACCATGTCGACCAAAAAAAGCTTATAACAGGCTCAAGATTCATCATCCAAACTTAAATTGAATTTTGAAACCGAAAGAGAAAGACGAGTATATATATTAGGAATCAAGAGACATATCACTCTCATAAACAACACAGATCTAAAGAAATCAAAAATCTAAGACAGATCTACTCCAGTAGTCTTCGTCTTCGATGGTGTTCGGTTACAAACCATGATTATTAATCAGCCGTAACGTTCCTATAAGTCAGCCGTCAAGTGTAATTTGTTTTGCAACGTCTCATATTTTGTTCCCGCCCAAAATACGAAACGTCGCGAAACAAATAACACTTGACGGTTGATTTATAGGAATGTTACGACTGACTTATAAGTCATGGTTTAGGGTTTTTGCTATAATCAAAGGCTAAGTTGTTGTTACAATACGACTTTGTTATAACCATGTTGACCAAAAAAGCTTATAACAGGCTCAAGATTCATCATCCAAACTTAAATAGAATTTAGAAACCGAAAGACAAAATAAAAAGACGAGTCTATATATTAGGAATCAAGAGACATATATGTCTCATAAACCATACAAATCTAAAAAATCAAAAATCTGAGACAAATCTACTGCAGTCGTCTTCGTCTTCGATGGTGGTCGGTTAGAGAAGAAGCTTTGTCTCCTCCAGTGTCTTGTACGGTGACCCGACATCCTACTGCTCCCTCCCTCATCGAATTCATCGTTTTCGCAGAAGAAGAAATGTCAAAGAGAGAGAGAGATGAAGAGGCTAAGTCCTATCAATTGTAAGAAAAGGAGAGAATAATTTTTGGCCATTAGATTTTATTTAATCAATGGCCATTGATTGTGATCCTTGAAAAAAAAGATTAACCAATGAGAAAGAAGGTTGAGGATAGACAAAAAGATAATTTTGAACCCTTAGATTAAAATCAATCAATGGTTATGAAAAAAACAATATAAATTGTAATTTTAGTTTTTCAATTTGATTTTAAAATAACTTAAATTTTAAAAATAGAGTTACAGATTTAAATCAAGATTTAAAATTAAATATTTAAGGATTATTGATTAAATTTTCAAAATGATTAAAATTTGAATTTAACTCTAAACTATAAACCTAAACTCTAAACCTAAACCTTAAACTTTAAATAATAAAAATTTTAAATAATAAAAAATATCAGATTTAATGTTCAAAAGATAAACTTTATAATTTTTATAACTTTATAGTTCTATAATTTAGGATTTGAGGTTTGGATTTACGAAATGATTAAAGTTAGAGTCTTGTGAGTAAGAATTGTATAAGTAATTGTAAGAGAACATATATCTCAAGATCAAGTTAAAGTCTCAACTTGAAAATTCAAGAAACTATACACATTTTAGTTGATTTATATTCACTTGATATTGATAAGAGGATCTTCAATATAACTATTTAAAGTACTTGAATTCAAATTTTTGATTTTAGGGTATGTTTGAGGTATAACTGAGTTATATAAACGACACGACTAAGTTATCAAAACGACACGGCTGAGTTATATAAACATTTCTGATTTTATGATATGTTTGAGGTATGGCTGAGTTAATTAAACGACATGGCTGATATATATAAACGACACAGCTAAGTTGATAAACATAGCATAAGTCAAATATAAAATACACGGGTGAGGTATGTTTTCCACAGAGAAACAAGAAAATACAGGTTTGCTGCACCATTCCGGTGATAACTCCTCCATGTCTCCAAGCTTCATTGAACTCCTCTGCCTCGTCTTTGCCAAATCCATCACTTCTTTATGTCTCCTCCATTATCTTCTTGTTCAAGCTTCTCTTTCACTCAGATCTTGAAAAAAAGATTATCGAAATATGGGTATCAAATCACAAACAAATTTAAATGAATACACCCCACAATTGTCAATTTGGGTGTTTTTAAAATGTATTTGTTTTTTCTCCTTAGATGCACATTTCTTATACCTAGGTTTTTGGAGATTCGCAAGAAGTAACTCAGCCACAACTGCATATATAACTCAGTCGTAAAAGAAAAGTAACTCAGCCACAACATAAATAAAACTCAGCCACAACATAAATAAAACTCAGCCACAAACTCGAAAAACTCAGCAGAGAAGATGATTTTGGGCGATTTCATCAAAGAAGATTTCGTAGAAACGCTTGCGGAGAAGACGATTTCGGCGAAGACGATATCGGGATAGACAGTTCGAGAATTTCAGATGATAAACAACAATGTCAACTCAAAAATTAGGGTTTGAGCGACGAATGAAGAAAATTGTGGTTTTTCTCGCTTTGTTTTTAATTTATGAGTGTCTCTGTGAATGTAAGAAAATATGTGACATGGAATACATATAATGTGAGCTGGAATACGGTTTAAAGTGACGTGGAATACGGTTTGCTGACATGACTTTCTTAATTAAAAATAAAAAAAAACTAAGGAAGAGTATTTATTGTAATTTACTAGGGTCAAAAAACATTCTAGTAATTTTCAAAAAATGTATGCTAGTCTAATAATATTCCAATTTTTCTGTACTAGTTGAAGCATTTTCTCTGCTGAATATGAGTGGCATACAACATATATTTAAAGACTAAATGGGACAGACAGAAAAGAATAAAATAGTGTGGTTTGGCTTGTGAAAGGGACCTCTCCTAAACAGCTTTCAAGCTTAAACCTCACATGTGATCTTTAATCTATTTTAATCACCACTTGCCTCTGCTTTCTCCAACGGATACCTCCCCTCTTTTGAACTTTCAATTTGCTTCTGAATGAAGTTGGTCGAGTCTGAATATTTCCTTGCCTTCCAAGTCACTCTAGGTTTAGGTTTAGTTGCTTGGAAGACAAAGTTGTACGGACTGCCTTCTATGAAAATCATATACGGACCAAACCTAATTTTCATTGGTTTTCTTTGTCTCTCAAATCAATAGCAGAGAGAAAGGAGTCACTGATTTGGACCCACGTGCCAATGAATTTGATATCATGTATGAGCAATTCAAAGATCTTAAGAGTGGTATCGCTGTCGAGAAACCCATTTATAATCACGTCAACAGACTTCTTGATGCCCCTGAGCTAATTCAGCCTCCCAATATTCTCGTCATCGAAGTCTTCACCCAATTTAAGTAGGCTACTCATACTCTGTTTTGTCTTCAGACATATGTTTGAAGTCTCTTTTCTTGTTGGAATTTGGATAGTTAAAAATCAGTATCAGAATCAAATATAATGGATATTTGAACATATTGCATGAAGTCTCTTATAGTTTGACCATAATAAAACAATATTCGAATAATTTAGTCTATATTTTCGGTCATCTAATATTTTCTTTTTTATAATAATACTTTATCTACATGTGAAGGTTTGATGAGAGAGTAAGACTTATTGGACTTCAGTATCTACAATGACATTAGCAATGAGGTAAAGTTTGCTTCGAAAATCCAGAGGGACATGGCTGAAAGAGGTCACAGCTTAGAGAGCATCAAAGCAAGTATCGAAGACCCAAAGCCCGACTTCGATGCATTCATTGGTATATTTCTAACTTCAATTTTCAGTTTTTCCGGATAACACAAAAATGATCTGTTTAACAATATACGAATAGCTTATACAAATCCACTAAAGTAGTATGCGGATTCGGTGATAAAAGTGCTTCCAATGCAGCTTATTCCAGATGACAATGAAGGCAAATTGTTGAGAGTGAGATTGATTATGAAGGAAGGTATTAAATACTTTAGCCTGGTTTACCTACTCGATGAAGGTTCAACCATCTTGTGGATCCTTTGTGGTCACAAACTCACATGCTCGTATCCTGGCATCAAGTTTAACTACGAACCTGATACCTACTTCCACCATGGGGTACATTTATCTCAATGTTTCTCTATTGGTAACATTGCAAAAATGAGTTTGGTTTCTTTAGCTTTAGTTTGAGCATTTTGTTCTGTCTGTTTCAGGTTTTCGGTTTTGGAGATGGATGGGCAATTTGATAGACTAGACGATCTGATATACGTGGAGAGCCATCTCAGCAAGCTCTCCACCAAATTCTACAGTGAAGTCACTCAAAAGATGCATAAACATGCTGACTTCCCTGGTAGCAACAATGGGACTGGTCTTTTCTAGACCATTATTGGATTGAAGATCAGAGATCTCTATGAGAAGCTCATTGCCAACAAAGCCACTGCTCCTGCAGAAGCTGCTAAAGCCTAAGAAAGAAAAATAGAACCCATCGATAAATCCATTCCCAGTTTCTTTCTTTCTTTATGCATTGCTTCCCTGCGGATTTTCATGACAAAAAGGACGGTCTTGCTTGGTTTGGAGATGATAAAAAGAAAAATATGTAATGTAGAGAAGTTTATAGCAGAGCAATAACAATCAAGTTAATACATAGATCCATCTTTCAGTCATATTTGAAAAATGCACAGTTAAAAGCTTCTCTATAGATTCACATAAGAAATCATACGGATCTCAGCATGTTGTACCTTGCTCCGGAGGTCTCGGTATGTTGTGTAACTAATTAACCAGAGGTGACTGAATCTTGATTGTTAGCCGTAGACTTGGAACTCGATGCCTCGAACAGCGAGGTAGCCCTTTAGACCAGAATAAATAGACTTCACCGATGGATCATGTCTTCATTGCCAATTTAGCATGTTTTGATTGGGTCTTTACTGAGCCAGATTTGTGTGATAAATCATGCTCCTTCGATCTCTGTATGTGCTTGTAGAGTCTTTTCGCGATAAGGTATAGATGAGACTCTATTTAAGAGCTATTTCTTCATTTCTTCTCTTCTTAATCTTAGTTTTCAAAGATATCTCTTGTTTCAAATCTTCATCATTATAGAATGTCATCGTCTTGAAAACTCAGTTTATTTGGCCCTCATCCCCGATCACGTGCGACTGAAAGAGACTTGGTGCTGTTCCAATAGAGACATACGGAGATAAAGCTTATCGTACCGGAGGAGTCATATTCTCCGGAGATAATCAAGCGAGGGTTTTGTTGCGCACACATGGCGTATTTTGACGCAAGCGAGCTGTCCTTTCCTATTCCTTGGTTTATTTTAGAGGTCTAGCTCAGCTTGGATTCGCTTTTCCTTAGAAGTCACCGAAGAATGGCCCTTGGGCTTGCTGTAAGAGACAAACACACATAATTGATCCAAAGATTCTGGTGAGGGCATAAGCAATGGAACAGAAGGGAAGAGCCTCTGTCTCCTTAGCCGACGAAGCTGATGTTCCAAGTCCATGAGCACGTGCCATAAATAAAATAAAAAAATTCATGTCTTTTGATTCTAAAGGTTACACTTCAAGCATTGAGACATTTTCAAGTACAAACAAAACAACCAAATCGGCTAGGAAACCACTGTATCAAAAACTAAGTGGGAACCACAAACATATCCCATCTTTGGACAGGATCTTGGTTTCAGGTGAGCGTTAATTGCTTGGACTTTGACAAATTTTCCATTGAGCTTTTCATGTTTCTTTGCAGAAATGGTTATTTGTCATGCGTAACAGAATGAAACAGCTTCTTGGTAGCTTTTTGCTTTCGTCATTACTCTTTGTCAGGTTCTCGTCTCGTGCCTGCCTCAGTTTGATCATTTTGTCGGGTCTTCAAGTTGTTATCACTGCTTCTAGTTCTGGTGACTACCACACCGAACGTCTTAAGCACCATATGCTTTTGTTTCCAAGTTTTTATTTTGACCATTCTTATAGGATTTATAATTTGTTAAGCTCATATTATAACATGTCAAGTTTCATTTATCAAAGTTAATAAATGATATTTACCTTCTTAGACCATCTACAATGGAGTTGAAAAAAATATTTAATAGTTGAATTGCTACAACGAAGGTGTTGAAAAATGAAATTTGATGATGTGTACTAATTGATTTTCAACATGTTGAATAAGAAGAAGCTAGGGATCGCCGATGACACATATCACTTTCTAAAGATTTTATATATTTTCATATCTTCTTAATTATTTAAAATCAATAATCACATTAGAAATTAAATAATTTTTTTTTCTTATACAAAAAATTTATCATTTTAAATTTTATATAAATAGAGACTAGGTTTACTTAATTTGGATATAAAAATAATAAATATTAATTAATAAAATAGGGTGTTGAATTTTATTAAACAAAACTATTGTAGTGAGTAAAAATTGAATATATGTATAATGATGATATGGAGGAAAGAGAAGATTATGTGAAATGTTAAAAGATGAAGTAGAGAGTGTTGAATCTTAACACCATTGTACATAGTCTTAGCAACAAAAAATAGCAAACACCATTCAATCGTTGATTGTTTTACTAAGGGTTCCGCTACGACATGCAAACACAATATTTGAAAGTGATAGTGGTTGTAGATATTTTATAATAACCATGCTACTTAGATTGTAGATGTCAAATGAATATTTTTAATAGCTGAATAAATAAGAGACAAAATAAAGGGGTTGTTGAATGCTTACTTGGATTCAACTGGTTGAAAGAATTCAACTGGTTAAAAGAATAAATATAAAGTGGGTTACTTTCGTCACATGTTTCTCTTGTTACTGGTTTGTGTATTGTAGATTTTTTTTTCTTATCTCAATTATTCAACAACACTTAATTACAACGAAATTAATTTATTATTTTTTCTATATCTCAAAATTTGTAATTTTTTCTACTATATAAATAGTGATTTGGTTTATTTGATTTGGATGCATAAAAACAATTCTATTTCTACTATAATTTTCTATCATTCTACATTTAAACTCTTGATTATATCCTTAACTATCTTCTTTACCAAAATTGATCCTAATAATAACTCTTCTAATACCCAAAATTCTAATAATTAGCCTTTTAACTATCCAAATCCCAACAACTATCAATTTCAAAATCATTCTTTCATCTTTGATTAAAGAGATTTGATATCTCTATGTGTGATCTAAAAGTTGTATTGTTTATATAAGTTGTGTCAATTGTATTAGTTAAATTATGTGTGTTTTATTAGTTGTTTGTATTTATTATCGCGTTGTAATGCATTTTAAGTTTCTGTAAAACATTTTTAATAATATGATTTTTACAAAAACTATTTAATGATAACTTTTAACAATATAAAAAATATGATAGGGTGTTGAATTTTATTAAACAAAACTAGTATAGATTACAAAAGATGAGTGAGTGTTGAATTGTTAGGTGGAAAAAAGAGAAGATGATGTGGAGTGTAAAAGTGAAAATTACGGTGTTAATTTTTTCATACCACTGTACATAGTTTCACAAGAAATGATGTTAACTGTTACAAAAATCGTCAGAAAAGTTGTTAGCATACTATTTTATCGCTGAAAATTAAAAGGTGGTTCTCTCGAGAAGTTTTCTTTACTGTTAGATGAAGTTTTTTCACTGTCGCAAGAATTCTTCGTAGGTTAGTTTTGTAATGGAAAAATTATACTAAAAAATAAAATTAGTGAGAAGTCTTCTCAAACTTTGTTTTAAGTTTCTGGTCAAACTTTTGGTTACAAGAGAAGACTTCTCTGAAAAAAATCAAATATAGTCAATTGCAAAAGTAACACATACAAAATTCTTGCGACTGTGAGAAAACTTCATGTGAATGTAATAAGACTTCTATAGAAGTCTTCTCCAAAATGACTTTCAGAGAAGTCTTCTAAAATAAAAGTAAATATCTGCATTACTTTGGTCAATTGCAAAACTAACATATTTATCATAAAAGACTTCTAGAGAAGTCATCTCTAGAAATTTTCAAATTCAAAGTAAGACAAATTTACAAAGAAAGACTTCTCAAGATGTCTGATGTAAAGTAGACTTCATAATAAGTCTTCCTTTGTAAATTTGCAATTGCAAAAATGACCTAAACGGAAGACTTCTAAGTAAGTCAATGTCAATATTTAATTATCTCTACAATTAAAATGACTTTTTAATATTTCTTTGTTAATTCATTTGTATTCATCAATATTGGGGCTCCTAAGTGAAGTTCATAACTTAATTAGTTATAATTGTGAGGTTACAAATATTCATGTTTCCTAATGCATCTAGCTAATTCAGAAGACTTCTTAAGAAGGCGTAACTGCTCTATTCTAGGACCAAGAACACAATGATATATACACATGGAAGTCTTCTACATTATATTTTCAAGAGTGTTAAGTAATTCAAGCTATGTTTTTAACGTTAAAAAGTGTTTAGTAACTTCAAGAATATCAAAGTCATGTGGTTTAATGTACATTCTTAGATCATAAGATATAATTTTAACTTTCATGAGATTTAAAATTTCAATTTTCACTTAAAATTCAGTTTTGATCTTTTGTGAATTTGACTAAGATTCTTAAGAAGTATTCTCTCTTAATTTTAGTAATTTTGACTAAATTTTTTGTGTTGTTGTGTTTTGCTATGAGTGAGTAGAATGCCAATAACTTCAATAATGTTAAGTATTTTTGGCAAAATAATATTGTGAACATAAACATATTTACCAATTTTTTTTCATTAACATCTCTTCAAGTTTACAAAAGAATTCGCAACTAAAAGAGTACCACATACAAATCATAAAACAGAACACAAAAAAAACTATTACACATGGAGCTAGATATCATTCTCCGATATAGATAAGCTTGAACTCCATTTGATATCATCTATTTGTACCACTTTTGGCAGAAGACTTCGGAAGACTTCTTGGGAAGCCTTAGCATAAAATGCATTAGAAGACTTTTCAAGAAGTCTTCTAAGAGTCTTTTGAGAAGTCTTCTGAGAGTCTTCTGAAAAATCTTTCAAAGTCTGACTGAGATCTGAAAAAATTGCATATTCAAAACATTCAAATGAATTTAAAAATAGAAAAACTTCAAAAATAATTATGCTTCAATAACAAACAAAACAGTCTCATTAGGTTGAATCTATAATTTTAAGAATCTAATATATGAAACATACAAAAATACATATCCAAAATTTATACCACTTTAGGCAGAAGACTATGAAAGACTTCCTAAAGATTTCTTGGGAAATTTACTTTTTGGGAAGTTTAGTTCTTGGGAAGTCTTCTATCAAAAAATATATTAGAAAACTTCCCTAGAAGTCTTTTGGAAAGTCTTTTAAGAGTCTTTTCAGAATTATTCCAAAGTCTGACTCAAATATAAGAAAATCTGCAAATTCAAAAACATTCAAATGACTTCAAAAGAGAGAGAAACTTAAAAAAATTTTTTTATGTTTAAATAATAAACAAAGCAGTCACATTAGGTTGAATCTATAGTTTTTTAGAATCTAACATATAAACACACACAAAAGTACATATCCAAAATTTATAGGTTTACCTTTGAAAGAGTGAAAGATGATAACCATGTAATAAAATACCTGCAAAACAAGATAAATTAGTGAGAAATACATAAGAAAAATGAGAAAGGGATTTAAAGTTTGTTTTTTCAAGTTCAAAGAGATTAGAGAGATGTTGAAGTATTTTTAGAGTGAGAAATGTTACATTTTGTTGCAACTGTTTGATAGGAAGAGTATAGAATGTGTAGTTTTTTTATATAAGGAGACGGAATTTTCAATTATATTAAATATTTTCGGCTCAGAAGACTTCTTTGGAATTATACTATTTTGAAGACTTCCCAAAAAATCTTCTAAACCTCAAATTTACTATTTATACAAGAAGTCTTCTAATAAAATGCATACTTCATGGAAAACTAAGAAGTCTTGTAAACCCTAAAATCAAATAACTAACTAAATAGCAAAAAAACACTTCATTAAACTTAAAATCAACTTATAATATTTAATATACAAAAAAATAAACACATATAAGTCAAAAAAATTTAGAAACGTTAAGAATCCAAAATCTAACCCTAAAAATATAAACAATACTATAACATATGTTACTATTCTCTAAACGAAAGACTATCATGACTCAATCTACTTTTACTCACCGATGTTGAAAACAATTCAATTTTAGTTAAAAATTTACATCATTTAGAAATGTCTATAGTTACATGATTTGAATTTTCTCCTATCAAAATATATTTTATAAAGTTTATAATTATTTTTAAAATCTAATACATGAGAAGACTTTCTAGAAGACTTATGGAAGACTTCTGGAAAACTTCTCATTAGGCGGAAAACCTAAATTACTAAATTAATAATTAAGCGGGACACCTAACTTCTACTAAAATTTAAGCGGAATAGACTTGTTGTGAAGTCTTCCATGAAGTATTTGAATGCATTATATGTTAGAAGACTTCTCAAGAAGTCTTCTGAGAAGTCATCCAAAACCCTATAATCAAATAATTAACCAAAAAACACTTTCTTAAATTTAAAAGAAATTCTTAAAATAAAGTTACTAGATAGTCACTAAGGCATATTTGTCAAATTAAAAAATATATTAAAAGATAAGATTTCAAAAATCTAACCCTAAAAATACAACTATATTACACAATATATGTTAACAAAACCTAAATCAAAGACTATTATGACACAATCTACATTCATTCATCTATGCATTCATCTACGTTGAAAACAATTTTAGTAAATTTAAATTTACATCATTTATGAATGTTTCTAATTACATGATTTCAATTTTTTTTCCATATATTGTTTTTATAAAAAATTTAAATTATTTTTAAAATCAACTATACAAGAAGACCTCTAGGGATTCTAGGGAAGTCTTCTCACGCAGAAGGTTATAATGGTAAAAATCAATACAAGTTTTTTATTTGGTCATAAGGGGTTTCTTGTAATTTCACTAGTTTTTTGGATTACTTTTGCATTTCATTGAATTTGAGTACATTTTTTCATTTAAAAATCAAGTTGTGAGTCATATTTGACATTTTCCTATTTTATAAAACTGTCAAATTGGAATTTAGTCTCATATATATGAAATAAATATTAAAATTTGGAATGGCTCTTGGGCAATCGCACTGATTACCCCTATAATAAGCCGTTACTACATATTTCTACTTGTGACCGCCGCTACGTTTAAACCAGTAGACTATAAGAAAATTTTGCTACATGGTATAAGCCGGATTTAAAGATTTCTTAGATGAATGATAATGTCATAATGGCAGTGAGATTTTCAAAAATTATAAAAAATCGAAGCTGATAAAGTTAAAGAAAATTACACCTTATGTCACACTTTTTCACTTTTTAATTAAACCTAAGGCCAAATTACACTTGCAACATACTTTTGTGTGGATGAAAGATCTTCATACCCCTTAACTAAAGAGAAACCAAAAAAACCCAACAAATTGTTACCAAACCTGATCAAAACAACATTTGTTCCAATTCAAACCTCTTGCTTTACCAACGACAAAGAAGGTACTCGATTCGTGGCTTCAGTGGACTTGAGGCATATCTTGATCAGTATTGGTGATAATATAGAGTCTAATGAGTTTGATGAGTGGATCAAGGAAGTGGATGTTGGATCCGACGGGAAGATCCAGTATGAGGATTTCATAGCTAGGATGATTGCTAAGTGAGATCTAATCTTGTAACTCTTTTTTTGAAATGTACTAATTTTATTGTTTTTCTTGTTTGTTTCCTTTCTTATGAGAATCTTGTCTGGTAGTGATTCGTTAAAGTTTCAATCTTTATTCATTTGCAGTTCATTGGTTTTGGATCTCAATGAATCTATTTGAGTCCAAATGTGTTTGCTGTTTTGGCTCTTTTAATCTTGAAGTGTGTATGGTCTCTATTCATGATTTGTTTCACAAATCCAAGATCACCACCCTGTTTTTCTCGGCAAAACGAAGCCGTAACTTTTGGCCCCACCTCAACAGAGCTCAAACACTTCCGTAATATCTGTGAGAAGGTTCGTTAAATCAACTTTTTCTCTATTTTTGAATAGAATTTTGACTCGATCTCTCAGCTAGTTGATCGTTTCAAAATTTCGAGACCACCACTTTGTTTCCCTCAACGAAACAATGTCGTAGCCGCCAACCATTCTTTAACCAAAGCTTGGACGCGTCTGTAATCGTTGTGAGAAGTTTTACTCAAGAGCAACAATGGTGAATTTTCGTCTTTCTGCAATTGTGTATCCTTCACTTTTTGGTTATTTATGTTTTTACAGTAAATTTTTAAAATATGCAGACCGGTCCTATTAATTTAGCCAAAACATCTAATTGTGTCCTCTAGACCCTAACAAATGTAAATGAACAAATATATGCATCCAACGCCTCTGAATGCATCACAAATAATCTAAATGAGCTAAAAACAAATGATAAAACTCATTAAATAACAAAGTATAAGTCATCAACATTAAAAACTCTTGGATTTCGTTTTTTTTCTTTAACTTGATCAAAATAATTATCATCATAATTATATTCTATATTTTTTTGTTGAAACTTTATCCATGAAATCATGTTCACAACTCTTCCGTCCACATTTTTCTAGTCAAGCCTTTGGCGTCAACGCTTTTTCTTTCTATTATCTATGTCAATACTTTTTGTGTCCATCTATTTTCCGTACATATCACATTTTCCGTCAACAATTTTTATGTCCATGTCCATCCATGTTTTGTATAATTGCTAATATATATATATATATATATATAGAGAGAGAGAGAGAGAGAGAAATATTTATAAGTTATTTTAATTCTTTTATATATATTAAATTAGAAAATAACAAAGAAAAAAATAAATTGAATATCTTAGACATTATTTAAAAAGTGATTTGACATATGTCATCTCTATAATCACTTTTACTAAAAAAATGACATGATAATTAGAAATTGTGACATGACTTATAACTAAATTTAACATGGATAATACAATTAATGTTGATTTCTATTTTTGATAAAAAATTTAGAATGGTAATAATTTAAACATCATCATTAAAATAAATCTAGCAAATATGATATTAAATATTATAATAATAGAATTATAAAATATTCTATAAATTTTGAAATATTATTTAAGTCTATTTTTATAATCATATAATTTTTATTACTAATTTTTTTTAAAGTTGTATTCAATATATTGTATTCAATATATTGTATTTTCAATATATTGTATTCAATATATTGTATTTTCAATATATTGTATTCAATATATTGTATTCATAATATCATTTTTGTAATATAATTTGTAAAATAAGTGATGAAATATGTAATACACTCATAAAGTTATGGTAGTAAAGTGTCACTGAGAAGCTTTACGGGGTTAATTTACAAAATACTATAAAGATTTGGGGCGTAATAACTCAATTTTTAAGATCAATTAGATACCCTGTCCACGCACCTTCATCCTCGTCCCCCCCGTCAGAAACACGACACGAACCAATCAGCCAAACTCAAATTTTAAGACATTGATTCTCCTAATCTCTATTCCAATTTCTGCAAATCTAAAGCTTATCGAATCAATTCGCATCTCTGGCTTTCTCCCAGATTGCTCCGATCTTGAGGTATCTTTCCGCCGATCCCTAATTTTCAGTTAGATTCTGAACTCCAACGCTGGATTCGGTCTACTTCACCATTGTTAACTAAAAGCTATTCTGAGATACAAATGTGATCTTCTTAGCTTCTGGGTTTATCAGTATAAAGCTGTACTGTATTGTTCATTGTTCAGTTTGCATCCTGAGGAAAAAAAATGTGATCTTTTGGGCTCTCGCTTTATTAGTAAAATGCGTAGCAACTGTATTGCTCAATGTTCAGTTTGGGGAATCTCTACTCAACTGGTTGCTGGGTTTGGTAGGTTTTTCTTTATAAGCAGAACTCGTCGTTCTGATCATTATTGTTTAGAAGTAGGTGGATGTGATAATGGGTAGCAGCGAGATGGAAAAATCGAGTACACAGAACGAACCTAAGACTCCTCCTCCGCCTTCTTCTTCTTCTTCTGCTACTCCTGCTCCTACTCCTGTTACTTCACAGGTTTGCACGATCTCCCAAAAGTGTTTGTTAGTGTGATCATGCTCTGGTGATTAAATGTTTTTGTATTTGTAGGAACCTTCTTCTGCTGTGAGTGCTGGAATGGCTACTCCTGATTGGTCTGGTTTCCAGGTCTTAAAGGAGATTCATTTGTTCCTTGTTTCTTTGTCTTCAATAGTTGTTATGTGGTCAACCTTTTTGTTTCTTGTTTAACAGGCCTATTCTCCTATGCCGCCTCATGGTTATGTGGCGTCAAGTCCTCAACCTCACCCTTATATGTGGGGCGTTCAGGTAAATTTTGATTTAGTCCCTCTTTGGAGCTTCTGGGGCTTACTTACCTAGTTGCTAAGCTATTAATATTTGCATAGTTGGCAAACACTACACATTTGGCTGATTACTCAATGTATTGCGTTTGTCCTTTTGTAGCATATGATGCCTCCTTATGGAACACCACCTCATCCATATGTAATGTATCCTCCAGGTGGGATGTACGGTCACCCTTCATTACCCCCGGTACTACTGCTACATTTTGGATCTTCCGGTTATTTATTCAAAATAATGAATATTTATGTGTTTTTTTTTTGCTAACATGCTCCGCGTTCTGCAACAGGGATCTTATCCGTATAGTCCCTATGCAATGCCTTCTCCTAATGGAATGGCTGAAGCTTCTGTGAGTTTTCCATTTTTTTCTCGTTAGTTTCTGTGTCAAAATGAAATCTTGATTGAGTAATGTTTTTGGGTTCAGGGATATACAGGGAGCGGTATCGAGGGTGATGGTAAACAAGCTGAGGTGAAGGAAAAGTTGCCAATCAAAAGATCAAAAGGAAGCTTGGGAAGTTTGAATATGATTATAGGAAAAAACTCTGGAGCATCAGCCAATGGTGCTTGTTCTAAAAGGCATGTGACTTCATGATTGTATGGAAATCAAAGCTTGTTGGCATTGGACTTATGTCTCTAGCTATGATAAACTTAGCAGATTTTTGTTTGGTTTTCTACAGTGCTGAGAGCGCTTCTGATGGTTCTAGTGAAGGAAGTGATGCAAATTCACAAAACGCAAGTTTCTAGCAATCTATTACATCATTCCATTTATGAATATAATCCTGTTACTGATTAGCTTTGTAAGTTTTGTAGGACTCTGGATCTAGAAACAATGGGAAGGATGGTTTGTTAATCTATCTTTTCACATATCTCAAATAGACCTAAATGATGAAATATGCTTATTTCAGAGAGTGGTCTTTTACTTATAGGTGAAACAGCTTCAGACTCTGCTCATGGACCACCCCGTAATGGAAATAAACAACCAGTGAACCAGATGGTTCCAATCATACCAGTGTCGGCTACAGGTGTTCCAGGCCCACCAACAAACCTAAACATCGGAATGGATTATTGGAGCGGTCATGGGAATGTTTCTACAACAGTTCCTGGAGTTGTAGTAGATGGTTCCCAGTCACAAACATGGATACAGGTTTGTGTAATTGTATACCCTATCTTACTTTTCTGTACAGTTATTCTTCAAGCGGGGTATTTGATTGTTTTTTGGGAAATAGGACGAGAGAGAGCTTAAGCGACAGAGACGGAAGCAATCCAACAGGGAGTCTGCTCGTAGATCCAGGCTGCGTAAACAGGTATAACATAAACAAGGTCAAAAGCATCAAGCCAGTACATATGAAATGATCAAAAGCTTTGTACTTTTTTGGTGTGTCTGTGTGCTTCAGGCGGAATGTGATGAGTTGGCACAACGAGCAGATGTGTTGAATGGAGAAAACGCAAGCCTTAGAGCAGAAATTAACAATCTTAAAAGCCAATACGAAGAGCTTCTTGCTGAAAATAGCTCTCTCAAGGTAAATTAAAAATCTTTATCTTTGTGCCAGATTCATAATAGATTGATAAGCTCCTGTTTTTTCTCTTGCAGAATCGATTTTTGGCAGTCTCATCACAGGAAGGAGTAAACTTGGACAAGAACTAGCAGGAACCAGAGACGAGCACCCGTCAGGATGTTGCGGAGACCCCTCGTGGTTCCTACAACAACTCAGCATAACTCAAGAACAGCAGCTAACAGTTCTATGTAATTTTAGGAACCAGAGTTTGTTTTAGTGTTTGTTAAAGCTTAATGGTGCGTTTTATTAAGTAGAAGAAAATGCTCTCTTCTTTATCAAGTGTATATTTTACTTTTTAGCGTTCGGATTTTGGACCCCGTTTGTCTTTATAAAATGGACATAATTGAGTTCAGCTATTGCATTTGGGTCAACGACAAACGCAAAGCCAATGTCTACCATTCTAAACCATTTGTTAATCGGTTGATCAATGATCAGGTTGGTCGATTGTGTTCGTGATTTTCTTTAAAAAAATTTGATTTTCAGTAAAGACAACTAATTTCAGGACAACTGAGAAAACATCTAGGAAAAGCCTACTTAAAATAAATTACAGCCAAGAAAAAGTCTAATCACATCAATATTTAGATACTATTAAAACGAACACACTAAGTTAGATCCAACTTGACTCCCGGTGATTTTCTTAAGATAACTATACAATAAAATTAATATAACTGCAACGATAATAGTAGAACAACTTACCCTAAAATCGTAACCTAACCATGATAAGATTTAAACTGTATAGATTTTGGTTATGATGTAACCAGACCAAACAAACATCTCAGTTACAGATTTCGAATTTAATAGATAATGTATTTATGATGCATCATTATAATTAACAGATTTTGTATAATAATCACGTTCATCCTTCACATAGAGTAAAACAATTATATCGTTTAATATAAAACAACAAAACAATCATATCGTATGACGTATAACATATCAAACAATACTTATGTTCATTCTTCACAGATGTAGAACATTTCGTATTATTTTCCTTTTATGCCATAAAACAATCATATTGTATAATATACTTTGGCTATTGTTAGGGTAATTATGTGCAGCAATTTTGTTGGTATTACGGAAAAAAGAATAAGCAATAGACGAGCATGAAAAGAGATCAAAAGAAGTGTTTTCTTGATAAAGAGAGCCGGAACTACAACAAGGTGAATAATAACAGTACCTCTCTAAGAAAAATCCTGGAAGATGATGACCAAAATTTTAAATTTTATTATAATACGCAATTATCTTAGTGTTGGATGTTTGAGAGGTTATCTCTACGGATGGAGATGGCTAAATATGTTTAAGACGTTAGAGTTGTCTGTTATGATCAAAAACAAACATGATGATAAGTTTTTAATGCTTACCGTTTGGGTTTAAACCTTCGCGAATAATGTGTTTTTGAAAAGTGTTAGTCTGTGTGATTGTTTGAATTTTCGAGATGGAAATTTGATCAAGGAATATTTTTTTTTGAAAGCCCATTTGTTGAGAGTTTGCGACGTCTTGCAGTATTAAAGACTTCAAATAAACATAATTTAATGTTATAAGAACATGTTTAGAGAAGTTTTTGCGTGAAGGACATGTTTTGACCTTGTAGCCGAAAAACATTTTGGTCCGTTGTGAAAGGTTCGCTCGAATATTCGTGGTCAAAAAACATTTTGAGCTCGTTGTTAAACCGTTTGGCTTGTGATCGAGGAGGTTGGACCGAGAGGTCGCATGATTTTCATCCCATGGAAGAAGCGTGTTCCTCAATAGTGTTTAGCAAGGAGTTTAGGTTTATGGGATAGTTTTTTTTCAGACGAATGTTTCGTATAACTCTAGGGGTTTTCTTACGAGAGTTCTTTCATCTGTCGTGTTTCTGTGAGAAACATTGCGGGCCTTAAAGGCTCTATGAAGCTTTTCAAACTTGGTCTATTGACGAGAAGTCTGTATTTTCCATTAACCCTTTTGGTTGTTAGGAGTACTTGTTTGTGATGAAGACTATAATGTATGATTTTCGTTTTTGGGTAATACGAAAGTTGTTTCACTAGTTATCGCCTGGAGTTTCTAGATGAATCACCATTTTTTTTTGCTGTTAAGTGAGTAGATGGATTGTTGGTTGCTCAAGTGTTTTTGCTTGGCGTGAAGGCTGTCTTTAGCCGTATAGCCGGATGCGTTGTAGGTCGAGGGTTTGATCATGACAATTTCTTGTTAGCATTAAGGTCATGCTAGTTTAGAATTGTCCTTAAAGGTGTGTCAGATTATGGTTTGGAATTCCAAGGAAGGCATAATTGGCGGAGGGCCAAAGAGCTTTTGTTGAGAGCGATATGCTAAGTATGCCTGCATTTTTGGCGTTGAGGTGGCGATGTAGTAGAAAACGATATCGCAGTTCAGGTTTCAATCATACGATTAGTATTTTGTATAATCCTTCCTTTAGTCATATGAAAATCGTTTCTGTATAACTTTGTTTCAGTCACAAAACCCTTTCTGTTATTTTCAAAAGTTGCTTTGTATAACTCGGTCGGACTATACAAAAGACAACCTGTGTAAGTTTTATGAGAGGGGCTTTGCATAGAAGTAACGGGAGCGCGTTGCTCACATATTCTTGTAATTGTTGCGAAGTAAATGAGCGAGGAAAAGGTTCTCTTCATTCATATTTTCATATTGGGAGGTCATTTTGCATAATACCGGTATTTTCCCCATAGACTCTTTTGTATAAAATGTTTTAGTAATATGAAAGTAGTAGGCCACCAATTTAATGAAGACTGTGAAGCAAAGCTTTATCAAGAGACGTCTAATTAGTGATGTTTTGGCAGATTTTACGAGAATAGTTTTCGATTTGATTCTGATCTTTAATGAAAGTTGTTTAGTGTAACTCATCTAGTTTTAAATAAAGTTTTTAGCTATGATCTTTTCGGGAGACATTTTCGTAGGTTTCACAAGAAATTCTCACGACATTTATTTCTTGAGCGGAAAAACTGGTCAATCGCGGTAGATCTGGTCGATGAGCGAGGAAAAGGCTTTCCCCTTGTTGTGCTCACTTCACCTCCCATCTTTGATTTTTCTTTGTCACAAAACGTTTTGAATCTTTTACATGATTCTTTAGTTCTACGGAAATTGGGAGCAACCCTTTTGTCTTTTAAGATGTCTTGTATATTTTTCAGTTTTGTATGAAACTTATTTAATTTGAAAGGTCCTCAGGACTTTGAATAACCATCTTGTTATTAGTCGCCATTCGTACAAGTTCTCTAAATGCATGATTGTGTTAAGAAATTTTGTAGAATCTTCGAGACTATTGTTTTTTGAAAGTTTGGCTTTTTCGCTAGCGTTTAGACGAATCTTAGATTTTCGTTTGCTATTTGGAAGATTTTGATGGGGAATTGTATTGCCAAAATGTTTTTTTTTTGTTATGACTATGGCCATAAGAGTTTGCTTTGTCGAAAGATTTTTCTTGATGCCGAGACAAAATATTTTTGAAGTATGGGAGTATACAAGTACGGTTGAAATGATCATTTGATGGGTTGTATACGTTCTTCTTTCGAGGTTTAAGATGATTAGCAATATGGGTCAATTTAAAGATGAAGCCGGGATTGTGATCTTCGGTAGTTTTCAGGTTGACAACTTGGAATGGGTCGGTTTTAAGGCAGGTTTAAGACAATGTTTGTGTTTTTGGTTCTTTCTTTTTTTAGGCAGCGAGCTGAGTATGTTTGAAAGTGTTGTTACGGTAAAAAGAGGTTCGGGTGAAATCAATGGCTAAGATCACCTGAGAGTCGTATCATTTACAAGATTTCAGAAATGTTGAGATAAAATATGTCGTCCTACTTGAACAAATATACGTCGAAAAAACTCCACACATTTCTTCCCGAGAAGGAAATAAATATATTTTTGCTCAAACAAGAATTATCCGAAAAACGTTCTTTCGGAAGGTTTTTACGAGAAACAACACAATTTTACAAAAACAATCTTCCATAAAACAAGCTTTGGAAATTTTCTACATGAAAACTTTCTTAAAACATTCAAAATTGTTCCAAAAACATAGTCAAGCATCAACGAAGAATGGAAGAGACGAGACAAGGCAAGAGGATGGCCTCATCGCCATCATCTCTCCTCTCTTTTCCTCATCGCCTCTCTCTCCTCTCCCTAGTCGTCCTCATTTTCTCTCTTACTCCCTTATCCCTCTCTCTCTCCCTCTCTCTCTCTCTCTCTCTCTCTCTCTCTCTCTCTCTCTCTCTCTCTACTCATCCCTCTTCTCCTCCTACTCATCGCCCAACACCTCTCTCACTCTTCCTGATCTCCCATTCCTCATCATCATCATTCATTCCTCTGTTCATCGTTTTTCGTCTGGATTTTGTTTTCCGAAATATTTTTTTGTTTCGTTGCAATCGAAGTTGCCATTGAGATTTTATGAATAAAACAAGAAAAACTTTGTTTTCTCATATAGTTTAGCTAAAAATCGAGTCGGAAATGTTAAACTGAAAACCAATATGTTTTCGACGAAATGATATGATTTTTATCATTTCATAGACCAATGACATAAAAGCTGCAACTCAAAACGAGTCAACGGTCTTTCTGAGAAAAAGTCGTAAAAACGCTAAGTTGTAATACAGTCCAAAATGGCCTTAGACATGATACGGCCCACTTACGACTTAGAAGGTATATTATCTCAATCTCTATGATGGTTTACTTTACTTGGAAAAGAATAAAGAAGAAAACATGACAATGGACGATTTTTGCAAGGATAAACCTTAATCCCGACATATATGGCAAGATCGGAGAAATGAAAGATATCAATCTGCAGGAGAAATGTAAACATGGCCGACCTTGGAAGAGTATATAAACAAAGAAGGGACAGAGAAAAGGGGGTAAGGAACTTGGCTGTCGAAACTCTCTGCAATTAGAAACCTTTGGCTTTATTTCTTCTTTTGCTAAACAAGCTACGACTCACATATGTTGTCTTTACACAGGCGGTTATTCTAGGAACTTAGATAAGTTTTACTGCCTATTTTAACTGATTCCATTGAAAGATCACTTCCATACGAACGCCTTTGGAAAACTTGTACACACGTTCGAAATAAAAGTCTCTTGTTTCTAAGTTCGTTTTGGTATTTTCTTATTTCGTTTTCCGCATCTTTTTGGTTACTTGTCGTTGGCTCTGCAGAAAATCCGGACCCCCATAAAAGCTTCACTTTCTGCATTACGAATTTTGACTGTCCAAATTTTGGTTCACACAGTTTGGCGCTAGGAGGAGTGTCAGATTATTATTACTCATGACTGTAAAACGCTTGATGGAAAAGATGTCTAGAAGTACGGAAGACGAACACCCAAGTAGCATTGACGCTGTCAATGGCGACAATAATATTGGTGAAACTACATGAATAGTGACGCTTCTACGGCCAATGTTAATGCCGCAGCGTTAGATAAAATCAAAACCTGGTCACGACTCTTTTCCCAAAGACAAGCTCAAAAAATATCTATCTAAACAGGTAGAAATATTATTGTCGAAAAATATGTTGGGTTGCTAATGAGATTGTGATATCACTCCCAAAAGGGCAACAATAACATCTATCAAAACCCCCATAATATTCGTCTTGTTATTGAGCAGAAGAGATCTCATCGCGTAAAGGAGTTCAACCAAAAACATTTTCAAAAAAGTCTTTGAAAAAATAAAACTTGCCTCCATGAAATTTCTGGAGAAATCCCAGAATGTTCGCGGAAAAGGAAGCAAAGAAAATTGGGTACGCATCCCTCACTGAAGTAGCTCTTCCAAAAAACCTTTGGAGAAATGAAGTTAATCCTCTGGAATCGCTCAAAACCCAAAGCTGCTGACAAACACTAAACAAATCAAAAATGCAAATTGTATCCTCACTGCTAGATGTCTTCGGAAACGTAAGAATTTGGAAGCATTCGAGCGTCGTTGAATCTGAAGCAAAATATTCTGTGATTTTTCGATATTTTTTTTATTATGCTTACTTCAGAAAAAAGTATGGAAACTCTCTGGGTCAATCCTACGGAAACAAGAAAAAATCCGATTAAGTTAGAATAATGACAACAAAGCCCATCACAGCTTGATTTTCTGATATAAAATTTGGAAACCAAATTCGAAATAGCTGTGAAAACGTGAATTTTACGGAAAAATGTAAAATTAAATGGAAAACAATTTACGAACAGCTTTCGTAAAATTAAAATCGACAACATTTTATGAGACAACTTTCATAAAATTAAACTCGATAACATTTTAAGATACAACTTTCGTAAAATTAAATTCTACAAACTCTTACGAAAAAACATTCACTAAAATGAACTCACAACATTTTACAAAAAAGACTTCAGAAAATCAAACAAGATCGTATGAAACGGTCAACGGAAAACGACGGAAGATAAGAAAGGCTAGGAACGAGACCATTCGCCCACAGTTTGGCGAAGCTGAACACCTCACCCACATGACATCATGACCTTGCTGCTTCTTCCTCTTCGCCCACTTCACTCTTCCTCGAGTCATCATCCGCTTCTCCTCACTTTGTTTCGATGCTTTCGTAAACTTCCATTGATACAATAGATGTAATCAAGTTTTAAGAAATTCTGCCATGTTAAGTCGAAAACAGCTACTCGTAAACATTTGATAGAGTTTTCCACAATATACAAAGTGTACTTGATCATTTTCGTAAAACCAATTGTATGAAGAAATGAGAACAGAAATTTAGAACATATAATTTCAGTCTTATCCTCACTTTGATGTTCTTTTCAAAGTTTGGTTGATGACCAAATGATACGAGAATTAGAATTGAGCTTTGCAAAGTTTCATAAAATTTAGTTGAGAATGGCTTTTCCTAAAACGCCAAACAAGTTTTGGACAAAATACTTAATCATTCTCGTAAAACCAATGGTACATAGACTGAAAATAGGATCCGAAGGTCAGGATCGACACACTAGTCGCAAAGACGGGCTACAGCCTAAACGCGTCCATGAACGTAGTGAAACCCATAGGAAGTCGATTTCCTTATTTACTGAAGAAGGGTGGACAGATACGGGGAGAAGAAGGGGAAAGCAAAGGAGGAGAACAGGGAAGAGAAAATTCCAAATCTTTGAGTGAGTTAAGGTATGTCCAATTTAAAATCAGACTTGAAAATTTTCTAGGAATGTACTGAGAAGCAAAAATGCCTAGGAGATTGCCGCAAACTATAGGGAACTTAGAATCTACATGGTTAGTCTAGCAAACCAAGTGCTAGATGATTTTATCTATCTCGTTCTATTGTTTCTTAACCGTTCAAGCAGATTTAGCAAAGATCTAATCTCTCGCAAAACCGTGAAACGATCTGTTAACCTGAAGTGAAGAAATGAACGGTTAGAAGTGTTGTGCACAAATAGGGAAAGCTTTGGAAAGTCTTGTCAAGGCTTTAGAAGTGTCCAGGACTGTCCAGATGATTGTGCAAAGATAGGTACAGGTACAAGGACTTAGACATCATCTGGAGGAGTTTGGGAGCACTTGGTCGAAAGTGCAAAAATACGGTAGACCTGTACGGATGACCGTACGGACTGTACGGGGCCGTACAGACATGGGCGACCAAGACAATTTATGGTTTGATCTTTAAAGGAGTTCATGACGATGTGGAAAATTAGGGCGATGTATACGGACAGGTGGCCCGTACACTCGACCTGGCCGTACAGTCTTGTCCTGGGTTTGACCAAGAAGGAAGAAAACCGGTTTGAAGATGTGTTGGCGTGTTGTTCTGATCTTGGGGAGATGCCAAAGGCATATTCCACCCAAGGAAGCTGCTGGGAAGTTGCCTTTACAGCCTGTTCATTTCTTGACCCATTCTTAGCCATACACTCTTCATGAAGCAAGCTGTCCACAATCAAACACATCTCATCCTCCCATTGGTCACACATGTGAGCTCCCAGGTCCAAGCAATTCCAAAATAGGCTCCTCCTTAGTTTGACTTCACATGCTTATTCTTTGCTATGTTAACCAAGAGCTTGTTACTCATTTATCTATTTAACGTTACTTTGTTTCTCTAAACTCTCTATTCTCTGGTTCTGAATCTCAATTCTCGTGATCTTAGTCTCTCAGTCTCCTAATCTCTCAATCTCTCACTTAATCTCTTCATACTTCCATCAATCTCTCGTCCACTTTGATACAAGACCCAAGTCTGATCTTTGTAGATTCGAACCATACACACACATACCTATTGATCTCTGAAAACCTTTTACGATCACCACGCGTTCAAGCATATTCATCTCGCTGCCTAAAGAAATAAAGAACTAGAGACACGAACATTGTCTTAAAACTGGCTCATTATTACCGTGTCTTCGTAACACTGACTCATTCCAAGTTGTCAAACAGAAAACAACTGAAGAATCTTCGTTTAAATTGACATGGATTACCAAGAATCTTAATCCTTGGAAGAAAAACGTATGCAACCCATAGAAAGATCGGTTTAGCCATTCTCCTTTGTAAAAAAAAAGAGGGAATGGGTACATATACTGTACTCATATACTCCCATAATTAAAAAAAAAATTTTCTCGGCATAAAGAAAACACTCTCAACAAAGCAAAGTCTTACAGACTTAGGCAGTAAAAAACACCTAGGCAATACAATTCCCCATCTAAATCTTCCAAATGGCAAACAACAATCTAAGATTCGTCTAAACACTAGCGACAAAGCCAAACCAGCAAGAAACAATCTTGAAAGCTCTACAGCATCTCTTAACGTACACATGCATTTCGAAAATTTTTACGAACGTCGAACTAATAACACGACGGTTAGCCAAAGTCATGAGGACCTTTTCGACCTAACGAAACAAATTTCTTATAAAACTAAAAATTATACAAGAAATCTTCAAACACAAAATGATTGTTCCCAATAACCGTAGAGCCAAGCGAATCATGGAAAAACATCAAAAACATTTTGTGATAAAGCTACATCAAAGATGCGAGTAGCAACGAGCACAACAAGAGGAAATCCCTCTCCTCGCTAGTTCACCAGACCTCCCACTGGTTGACCAATCCGTTCCGCTCAAGAAAAGACTATGTCATGAACATTTATCACAAAACCTTTGGAAAAATTTCCCAAAAAGGATCATAACAAAAAACTCCATAAAAACTTGATTAGTTATCGGAATTAAAGCGAAACCTGTTCTCATAAAATCTGTGAAAAATCATTACTTCGATGTCTCTTGATAAAGCTTCACTTCGAAGTCTTCATAAAATCGGGCGCCCACTATTTCGTATAACTAAAGATTTTATACGTAACAGTGTACGGAAAAAGATCGATATTATGCAAAATGACTTCCCAATATGAAAACATGAACGAGGAGAACCTTGTCCTTTCTCATTTATTTCTCAAGAATTAAAAGTAATCTGCGAGCAACACGCTCCCTTTAATTCTATGGAAAGACCCTCTGATAAAACTTAAACGAAACATCCCTCATATAGTCAGACCAAGTTATACGAAACAACTTTTGATAAATATACAGAAAGGCTTTCATGACTGAAACAAAGTTATACAAAAACGATTTTCATACCACTAATGGAAGAACTATATGAAACACTCATTGTATGATTGAAACCAGAAGTGCAATATTTTTTTCTACTACATTGGCCACCTCAAGTCAAAAACCTCTGGCATATTTAGCATGTCTCTCTCAACAAAAGCTCTTAGGTCTCTGTTGAATTTGAGTTTGGTTAGGTCGACTGACGGAAAACTAAACTCGATTTGTGGGTACTTCGAAGACGTTTTATTGATCGGTACGTGATTACAAACGTGATTACAAGGAGATTTAAGGAAAAGAAAGGAGTTCAGAGCTTTGTTGGAAACACCGACAAGGTTACAAGGAAGATCAATTGGTTATTTTACTCTCAATATTGATGTCAGAGGTCTTGTGTCCATTTGCGGATCTTCTTTTCATTTCTCCCTTGCGCTCTTGATATAGTTTCGACTCGTTTTTTCCTTTGTTCGCCCTAGAGGCCAAAGCCCAGATACGGGCCCGTGCTTGACGGGCTTTTGAGCCGAATGCAGGCTTGTTGGGCCGACGTGCGATTGGCTACCCGACCGTCAATGAGGCCCGATCGATTGGATGGCCCTTTTCCAGCCGGATTCCTCTCCTAGCGGACTGATCTTGTCTGGGTGTCGGACGCAGAATGGGCCAAATCTCGTTGTTCGATGGGCCTTGTCAAGAAATGTTAAATTTCTCTCCAACAGTAAGCTCCCCCTCGTAGTCTATTTGCGAAAGGCATGGTTCTTCGTAATAGAGTCGCAAGAATTGGCTTTGAGAAGGACAGGTTTCATCCCAGGACAATCGGTCGTTCAACGCGCTCTCGGGAGTCTAATGCGTTTTTGAAAGCAGGTGGCTTAATTTTGTTCGGAGCAATCGACCTGGGTTCTCGTCCGAATCAAGCTCGATTTTGTAAGGCCTACTTTGCTTGGGGAGATATGTTCAACTGTCCTATCGACGTAGGGGGAGAGGTGTCAAATCATAGGCCCAATAGACTTAATAATGACACGCTTTGAGATCCGTGTCGCTTTGCTATAAATAGGGACCTTCCCTTTAGTCTCCTTACTTCTCCTCTGACCTAAAGGTATTTTCTCTCTCTTATTTTCTTTCTCTCATCACCGGTATCTTGTTTCCCGATCTTCCACCGCCGGTTTCAAGCTTTTCCGGTCATCTCTCCGTTATAATCTGTCGGTCGATCGTTGTCCTTCTCGAAGAAGTATTCCGCGATTGAGAAGAAGAAGAGCGTTCAGGTAAGATCGAGTCCACCGAGGGTGCCATCGCTCGGCCCCAAATAAATGGATTCGGCGATGAGGGCTCTTCGTGGTGTTCCGGTAGACGAGGCCCACCCTAACTCTGATCAGGCTAAAGAGGCCGAGGGATCTCCTCGGGAAGATGGCGATGGGCAATTTTTGGTGGGAGACGAAGAAAGCGATACGTCAAGTAGCTCAGGGGGATCTCCCGTGGTCAAAGCCGATCGATGTTCTTGAGATTCTAGACCTGTCGATCGGTACTTAGGCGAAGCCGATCGACCTTCGCGAAGTTCCGGATCTGTCGATCGAGACTCAAACGAAGCCGGTTGATCCTCGCGAAGTTCCAGATCCGTCGATCGAGACTCAAACAAGCACAAGTCGGAGGGTGCCGAGTGTTGCCCTGATATGGATGTCGATCGAAGCACGGATTGCTCCTCATCAGACGACTGATGCCCGGATGGTCATGGAGAGGCCGATCAACATGCGGGCGAGTCTGCGGGGGTAAATCGATTGATCCCATTTTTTTACCACCGTAATGGGACAATCAAACAGCTTCCAGACCTTCCACCGGAGCTCTCTCGATCGCCTTCAATGGGAGAACCAAGTTGGGAGGATGTCCTGCCGACATGGTCTACTCGGAAGATCGTCACTTTGTTGATGAAGGGCTGTCGAGAATATGGTGTGACTTTCATGGTTCCAAGATCTAATCAACGGCCTTGGTCTCCGCCGGTCGGCTATCAATGTGTCTATGAATCCTTCTTCGAAAAAGACTCCCAGTTGTGGTTCCCCGTTCCCCACTTGATTACTTCATATAGTGCTCGTCAAGACATTGCTATGACGTAATTGATGAATGGGGCAATAAGAATTGTTGTCGCCTTGATGGTAATGGCGGCGGATATTGATGTATCGATGTTTGTTCGTGTCTTTAAGGAGATGACGCAACTTCAACCCAAGCCGAATCGTCTGTTTTCGGTTCAGATGCGATTGGGGCTTCACATCCTAACCGGTCACCCAACAAAGAATAAAAATTGGCAGCGTTCCTATTTTTATATCAAGGCCGATGATGCAGCCTTCAAAGAACCGCTGAGTGACATTTTCTGTGTTCAGTGGAGTCCCAGTATCGGTAGCTAGATGATGTCGATTGATTGATATTTAGCAGTTACTCATCCAAACACGATCGGATACCCTGAGAATTTTTGGGAAGACGTTCCCAAGATAGCAGCGCTTAGTCAACATAGGTGGAAAGATTTTGATCGAACATGCATCAATCGTCAACGCGAGAGAATTAAGAAAGGTAAAAACTCTTTCTCTATTATTATTTTTTGTTTTTGACTCTGCATAGCGCCTCGATCGGTCGTTTTGACCTGGAGCTCGCGTTTTTTCCTTGTTTCAGTCGATTGGGCATCGAACATCCCTTGCGCGAATTCTAAAGGAAAGAGGCTGAAGCTTCCGGTGATGGGTGCTCAGCTCGGCACCGACAGTCTTGATTCAATGAAGGATCATTACAAGGCAGGAGATGAGGATGGGGGTGGGCTGCGCAACCCAACGGATACTTATCTAGATGGTGCGGGCGATCTTGACGCGGGGGCATCGATCGATCGGACTAATGACTCCTGCTCTGGAAAAAAGAAGAAGAAGAAGAAAGACAAGTCTTCTAAGAAAACGAGGGCTGACCCTTCTGTCGACGAGAACGATCGTTCGGTGGATGAGCCGCATGACGATCGGATGGATCCCAGAGGTCATAGCCCTAAAGAGGTTCTCGAGGAAGTGCTGAAGAAAACTTCAGGTTTGAAGTGGAAGAGGGTTTCAGAAGTGGTTCGCAGCAGGTCGATCGATACCCGAGCTTCATCGCCAATCACAGAGGAAGAGGATGAGGCCGATGCCCTCGACACTTCTCTTGGAAAAGTCATTCCGCCCTCTTCTCGACGCGTTCTTTAGGGAGGAATGGATCCCCCAACCAAAAGGCCCCCGATAGCGACATGTGAACAAGTTTAATTTCATTACGATAAGGATGGACCTCTCGTGAACGACTATGGCGCTTATAACAATCTGCTTCGCCAAATTAGAGGAGGAGTAAGAGTGATGCCGGAGGTTTCTGAGTTCGCGTTTCCGGACAAGTTCGCCGATAGAGCTCGTTCAGATGTGATCGTAAGTTCTTCCTCTTCATGCTATCCTTATTTTATTCTATATCCGCAAATCACTTCTGACACTCATATCAGGTGATCGCTCGTTCGAATCTCCTTGTATTGGAGTACGAGATGGCCTTGCGGAAAGCTTAAGCTGATCTTGGAAAGGCTGAAGCGGCCATCGAAGCAAAGGATGCCGAGTTTGAGGCAACTAAAAAAGACTTCCTTGAAAAAGCCAACAAGGTCGTCACTGAAAGGAACCATCTTCACAAGGAATGCAAGCAATCAAAGCAAAGAATCGCCGATCTTGAAAAAGGGAAGGAGGCTGATCGAGCTACCATCACGAGGATGGAGATGGAAAGAGCCAAGGAAACTGAAAAGGGAAAGAAGGAGTTTGATCGCTTGAGACAGTCGCGCGACCATGAGGTCTTAGCTGAGATAAGGCGGGCCGAAGCCGAGATGTTGCTGAAGTGCAATAGGCGGTTCGACAAGTTCCGGAAGTACATCGCCGATCGGGACAGACAGGAGGAGAAATTGTTTCTCCATAGCCAGGCTTCAGGAACCTTGGATTCCATGGGTTTGTTGGAAAGATGGGGGCTGCAAGTCCCGAAGAAACTGAAGGACATTTTGACTGCTTATGAGATAAAATACATGAAGGAGGTGGAGGACGTCGAGGTAGAAGACATTTCGGAGCAGGATCTCGCTCTCTCTCCTCTCCATCCCGAATTGCTTCGCAGTATCGATCAGTTTTGATCGAACATTGGTACGGTGGATCCTCAGACCGCAGCATCCCATCGTTCCCTGTCCTTGGAGCCGAGGATGGTGTTCTCCCCCTTTTGGAGGTCAAGAGACCGTTCCGAGTGGTCTCGCGGAGTCCGTATCCAACACTCAGGACCAAGACGTTCCTCCTAGAGAGCAAGGGGTTTTGATTGTCAGTCCGAGGGGGCCGGAGTCGGGGAAAGAGGCTCGCGATGCAGCTTTCCCGGAGAAGGATTGATCCATGTTGTTGTTGTTGTTTTTATTATTATCCTTGTTGTAGTAGACTAGACTTTGTTTTCCTTCTCCTTATTTTTTCTGATGTTCCAAGATGTTTAACTTTTGATATCGGGATTTCATGTGGTCAACTATTAAGCAATTAACTACCGTTTTTGTATTGAACCACGATCCCCTTCTTCTCCATCATCCCAACCGAAATGGCTATTAGGTTAGGCCACTTTATGGTAACATTTGGACGATCTGGTGACGTGACCTCGATCATATTGACACATGTTTTGAAGAGGAACGATCGACCACATCGATGCAGGTCTATAGGAGGGTCGATTGGTTACATTGACGCAGATTTCCAACATAGTCTGTTCCTTAGCCAGGTTGAATGGTTCAGGAACTTTGAAGAGCTTTATTTTTTATTTATTTTTTTGGTATTGTGGCTGGGCCCAATGGAGGGTTGCCTATGT